>CM021741.1:12384404-12599604 GCA_011075105.1 Heteronetta atricapilla
TCCTTAAGGGTCCCTTCCAACTCAGGATATTCTATGATTCTATGATTGCCCCAGTTTGGTAAACTTTGTTAAAGAGATTTACTTTTCTCCTGCGACAAATGTTGTAGCATTCACTAATGGAGATGCATTTAAAGAATCAGAAAAGGTTTGTGCAAAATCTTATAAATCTTTAACTGTTGCAGCCAGAGAAAGAGATTAGGCTTCTATTCTGCACATCTGAGAGCTAAACAGTTTAACTACTACTTAGTTAAACTACTTAGATAATCTGTTACCAGATTCGCTTTTAAAACAATTTCCTGATTTTTTTCTTTTTTTTCTTTTCAAAGCCTAAATTACATTTGCTCCTTTGGTTATTAGCAGTCCTTCTAACTTTTGTTTATCTGTCTAAACCAACAGGTGTTGCTTTCACCAGTAAATAATAACCTCTGTCTCATTCTTCCGTTTGCTGAAAAGCTGACTCTTATTCCACTGATGTCTGGCCAACTACTAGACTACCAATAGACCAATACTACCAATTAGTATCACACTAATAGACTGCTCCACGTATTCAACAATGTTTAATTTTTAAGAAAGAGAGACTGCAACTTTTCCTGTTGGGATTTGTCTTTAGACGCCTACAAAATGATGCATTTTGCTTTGCACATGGCTGTATGTGTTTATGTATTCTTCCCACCACCACCACCACACATTTTCTTTAAGTTCCTACTCATAAGAAAAGTTATTCTTACAAATTTCTGTCCACAGTGTGACCTTCCATGCCCCAAAATATACTTGTCTAGTCAATATTTCATTTTTACTTGAAAAGGTTTATTAGATGTTACCTAATATTGAAAAGCAAGAGAAGGGCTTGCCATTTCTAAATCACAATTTATGTGTCTTGGCGGAAATAATGCCATCTGTGATGAAATTCAGTTCAACAATACTACTCTTGTCAGAACTGTAAACACAGAAGGAATTCTATGCAATAAATATTCATCTGAACTTCTGAGGAAAGCAGAAGTAACCACAGACTTCCTACACAGCACCAGGCACATCACAGGTCTTCTAGGTACCGAGATCTCCTTTACACCCACGTTTCCAAGTGAGCTCAGAACATGGTGCTCAAATGTTTGGACATAAATGACTAGTAAAAGCTTTGACCATATAATTTAAGTTTTTTCTTTTAATCTGAATAGCAAACAAGTGCCCCCGACCTGATTGTCACTTAATCATCATCCATTACTCTTATTGCAAGATGATAAGTATACAGACAGTCAATTTTCTTCTGTTCATTTTAATTTTGTCAGGACTATTTATCCCATCAAAACATTCAATTTCTTTTGTGTACAAGTTTCCTAAATTTCTACTACATCCTTCTCTTATAAAAAGATTTTAATATGCTTATAAGACACTATCACAATTTTGTCTGACAAAGACATCACAGTCATTATGAAAACCAATGGCCTTACAATGATATTCCATGAAAAAAATAAATTTATTCACTGAAAGATTGGATTTTTTTTTCCCCTCAGATACTCATGTACTGTTGGAAACAACCTGAGAACAGTTTGAGTACAAGAGTTCTTGGAGGTTTCAGTGAGCTGTACGTAGGAACTAAATCAAAAAAAGTAAGTTTCTCTTCACAGCAGAAGCTATTAGGTCTAATATAAGGTTATAATAAACTTATTCTGATTTATTTGGTACTCGATGCAGTAGGATGGATATGAATGTGTTTTCCCACACTTTTACTACAGCAGATGTTACCATAAACTCTAGTTTTAGTTGTTATTCAAAATCTTAAGGTCTATTTTGTTTAAACTGTGCAAGGTTTATGAAAACAATACAGACTGTGAGTAGTCCATGGACCATCTCCCAGGGAATCGAGTACCTAGGCCAGCTTCGTTTTGTTACGGAACAGTCCCAAACACAACCTAAGAAATAGCTAAAATCTAGTTCACTCCCTCATGTGGGAAGTCTTAATCTTGTTCATTGCCTACTCATGGGACAGTACATTAAGAAGTTTCTTTTATTTTCCACCTCCAAGAAATACAATGGCAATGATGAATACAGAGGCCAAAGGTCCGCCTTGGATAGTTCTCTAAACCTACAGGCTATTGCTCCTTGCCATCATGCAAAGATCATGTGTAGGATCTATTGCAGGTAAGATACATGCAAAAACAATTCATGTGTATGACTGTTTAAACAAACTCGAATCTATAGTCACCGTTAATAATGACAGCCACCACGTGGAGGTGCCTAAGGCATTCTTCTCAAAGGTCAGTCACAAAGCACATACCAATTCACTGCTTTTTACTTTTGCCATTGCCTTCTAGCACAAATCAAATTACTTCTGTTTTGTATGTCAGTATTTTCATCAGCAACACACAGCAGAAAGCAAAATATACACAGGTGTCACTTTCTTAGCTGTAGGCAGATCTGATTAATGATGCAGGGCTGAAATCAACTTCCTTCTTCATGTCAGGAAGACTTCCCAAGTAGCAAAAAAAATCCCTTTCTAATGCTGTTAATTAACATTGCAACCATCACCAAGCATGCTGAAATCTAACACTTAGGCTCTACTAGCCATCCATCCATGTCCTATTATCCCTGTAAATATAATTACATATGATCTGATATTAACTGCCACAGATTTATCTATTTAGATGGGAAATGCAGCTTTTGCTGTAGTACCAGCTAGCTGGAAACATTCTCATTTAGTAAGGTTGCACTTATGTAAGAAGATTTTAAATATATGTTCATAACTTAAAACCATGATATTTGAAAACACTTGTGATTTTGACCAATACTGAAAAAAAAAATATTAATACTGAAAATGTTTCTTCTTCTTGCTAGCCATATTCCTCACATACACAACCATAAAGAATTAAAACATCTATCAGTATAAACAAGTTGTTAAACAAAGCTCCAGTTAAAATTAACAAGCGAGGAACATAATTTCAAGCACACTGAAATTACTGTCAATGTTTAAAAGTTCTAATGCCAATAATTGAGATCCTGTGGTTTTCCATACTCCATGTACAGACCTGCCTATGAAGCATCAGATTACTGGACTTATTAATAGAACAATAACAGCAAAATGAAATTATATATATATATGTATATATATATATATATTTAAAGTTCATTTTATAGTAACAGATAAGTATAAAAATCCAAGCCATAGGGAAAAACAAACCAAAAAAAAAAAAAAGGCATGGAAAAAATCTGGATGGCAAATCAATCCAGCTGGTATCAATCAGTCACCACACAGGAAAAATGTACGCTACAAGTTATCATGTATGCTTGGCATTTAAAAGATTAATTGCTTATCCACACATGCAGAAAATAAAGGCCTATTAAAAAAAAAAAAAAAAAAAAAAAAAGAAAAACAAACCTATACCCACAAGTACTGCTTTGCATGATTTTCTTTAGTTCTTTGGCCTTCTCATTTATATAAATTTATGCAGAATCAGAATTGTGAATTCCATTTTCCACAGCCTGTCATTACATAATTTATTATTTTTTTTTTCCTGAACTGGGTGTGAAATGCTAGTTGTCTTAACTGTTTAAGGGGAGCAAACATGTCTTGGTTCATCCTTTTCTTCTATTCTAATTTTAGACTTTTCCAGTTCACTCAACAACCTTCAAGAACAGGTATATTCAAATTAATATATTTGCATCTTGTTCCTGATTTTCTCCCTAAGACATGAACTTCCAGTTTTAAACTGTACCCTCAGTTAAGAGCTTAGATTGTCAGCATTATGCAAGCCAAGATAAATTATAAAACACACTGTTAACAGTGCATAACTACCCACAGAGTAGCATTCTGTTAAAACTTAGTTAAACCTTAGTAGACTTCCTTCCTCAAAGACTATGTACTGAACTATATGTCCCCCAAAACATTAGTATTTATACTTAAATACATACACACACAGACATATATATTCTTAAGCAAGAAGTGGTTTAAGATGAAAAGGTTAAAACATCCAGGAGAGCATTTGAGCACTACTTAGTACTTAGATGTACTTACTAATTGCTTAGATAGTACCACTTCAGTTTTTGGTGCTAGCCTGAACTATTTTCTTAGAAGTACTTGCTTGGATGGTTCCACTTCAGTTTCTGGTACTATCCTCTAAACTCAAGGTCACACCATCCTTGTCAAAGCTCAAGCAGCATGGATAGATCAAGATTATTACACTATTCATGAAATATGTATTAACACATTCCCTTGGACAAATTACAAGTGGAAATTATCTGCAAGTGAGTAGATGGACTGTAGTATTTCAAATAGAAGTGGTACAGGTTATAAGAATATGGGATCCCCACAAGAATATACATCTGCTAATATTAATACATCTAGGGTGGAGTTTTGAAACTACTGTTGAATTTTAATAGTATTAGAAATCAGAAGACAAGTTGACCTGAGCAATGCAGAACAATCCCATCCGAGTAGATTAAAATATCTCAGAATTATCAGTTGTGGTGGAATGGTGGGAAATTACAAGAAATTCCTTTATGTTTTTCTAGCTAGCAGTCTTATTTCCTGTATATATATTTTCAATAAGCTATTAGAAAATAATATTTTTCTCTGAATTTTCTAAAATTTAATTGAAATATTTGTAATATTCCAAAATACATCATAATCATCACATATTTTTGAGCAATATAGAAAAGTGAATTTGAAGACCTACTCTAAGAACAGTATTTTATTCATTGCGGTAATGAGTTACATTGTATCATGTAATTATTTTAGAGGCTGTTTATAAAACTTCCTCCAATGTACAAAAAAATATTTTGAAAAGCTTAATAGAGCCTTATGTTAGAGTTTGCAATAACATCACCAACAAATAATGTATTTTCCCTTGGAAAATTTTGTTACAATAAGTGTGCTTTATCAATAATGTACCATGAGAAATCCACTGTATCTTGATTTAAATTCTAAAACTCATTTATTATTGACCAGATCTAGGATAAAAAAATAAAAAAAATACTTGAAGCTGCATATGGCTACATTTAAAATAAATTTTAGGTCTCTTCATATTCAAGCCACACTGTTTATTTCACACATAAAAATAAAAGAAAAACACCTGCATTGTCTTACTCCCAAGATGAGGTCAGAATTCCTGACTTTAAGAATAAAATGTCTTAAATATCAGGCAGTAGATATTAAATGCATAACCTGAACAGTCTTTATTTTTATGCTGCTACAGACATTCTGCAATTATAAATTAATAAATTACTTACGTTAAAGTTATATCTTAATTTGCATTTCTTCTTTGGCTATTTAAAGAGTTAAAATGTTTGATCAAGCTCATCTTGTAGTTGCTCTGGTATTATATTCAAGAGGAAATGAAAATAAGTGTTTCAAAGAAAAGTGCTGCATGTCCTGTATAAATCGAAACTGTGTAGTTTGTTTTCTATAACCAGCCTGCAATAACAACTACCTAATGTTCAACTTGGGCTGAAGACCACCAATGTTTGTAACAGAAAATATTTTGGAAGAGGTTTTAAACTTCACAGTTCTGTATAAATTTTAACCTCTCTTCCACTGAGAAGCACATTGTTTACTATTACTTGGAGTACAAATATCAGAGCTCCATCTAAGGATAAATTATTTTATATTTATTCCAAGCTAAAACTCGGAACATCAGTATTTAATAGCAATTAACTTACAGCTATTAGAAACAAATAAAACGTACACAAAAAGTTAAAATCCCCATAAAATTTCTTTCAGTTGCTGTTAACACTTTTCTCCAAGTTCAGTAATTTTATAGCTAAAGAAAATACTAGGTAATGTGTAATTATATTTTGTGCATCTGTAACTGATGCACAAAACTGTGATAGTTTGTTATATTGCATTTTTAGTAGGTATATAATACAATTCAAGGAAGCAATTGAAATTAAAAATGTATATGCAAGACTTAAGTACTCAAAAGAGAGCCCTAACTGAAACAAATCATAGTGTTGAAAATTTAAAGAGTTGCAATTACAGTGCCTTGGTGCTACTCAGATAATCCAAGGTTGTGAAACAGAGCCACTGCAGTCATTTTTAGACAAGGTTCGAACACCCCAATGAGCACTTTGAGGATGTAAAATCATGAGCAGACATTAGCCATTTCATTATTTAATTCTACTCTACATATGCAAGTTCAGACATAGTTCTTCCATTGAGGTACCTAGGCTTATTATAACTGGACGTAACTCTTCAGGTCTAGGTCTCCTGTTCTTTAACTTGGTTTGTATCTTGTCCTCCCATTCCTGCAAAAACTCTTCAGTGAGCTGATATTTTGCAACTATGATTAATACAGTCACAAGAAAGCTAGTTTCCTTTCTGAAATACCATATTCCCAGTTCTGCTCCTTCTGTGCTCCTGTTGGACCACAGATAGATCAGGCTGCCAGAGAGCTGGGGTAACTCTGGACTAGAAAAATGAGATAACTTGATTTTCTGAGAGATTTTAGTCTTCACGCAAAACCAATTTCACAGGCAAGTAAAATAGAAAAGTCGAGTTCTATAAACTACCAAAACACTACAGCTGGGATTTAACTGTCAAGATATACACACCTATAGCTCTGCCAGTCTTCTCAACTGCTGTAGAGTCAAAGAAGAAAAATAGGTACCTTCTACAGCATGATTCATGTCATCCTGAAGTGAGTATCTTAGGATAAGACAAAGAGTCCCTACTTTTCAACTATAAAGGCAGCCTAAAGGACTAGTTCGAATGACATCTATTTCTCAAGTGACACCTACTTTATGAACATCTTCAGTTACACAAGATTACTCCACTTCCAAAAATCAAAATCTTCCTGTGATCCAGATCAATAGCTTTCACCTTTCAAAGAAAGGTATTGGACCCATAACAATTTGAAGACTGAAGTAATTTATAGCCATACAAAAGAGCACATCTGTAGGTATGTCTATTCCTTTTGATTACAGGTATACAGTATATAGTATTTAAGCTCTTTTTTTCTTTCTTTTGCCAGTGACAGACTAATTAATATTGTAACTGTATAAAACAATACTAAATCTGAAAGATTTTCTTAATTAGAAAAATAAAAACCAAGCCTAAAAACTAAAAAACAAACAAACAAACCCCACAAAGAACAAAACCAATCGGCATTCCCCAGGCTGTGATACTGTTTGAACACTCAGGAACACAGCATATTGTCACAAATATTTGGAATGTTTGTTACTTGTTTTTTTGTGCACAGGCCATGATACAGTAGTTCAAAGAAGCCCTTATTAAGCTTTATTAAGGATTACACTAGGCTACTTAAAGCTGATACATATCATTACTCTTTTTGAAGCTGTACCATAAGCAGCTCAGTAAGGCACATGTGAAAAGCTATTGCAAAGGAAAGTTTTTCTTTTTACAACATTGTCATCAAAATTTACTGGTATATTAAAAGTTCTAATTTGACAATAAGTTTTCTGCCTTTTTTACAGTATGTGATATATTATACAAATTACATTCACAGAGGATCTGGAAACACAATAATTAACAACTTAAAGATCTTCTAAATGCCAACTTTATTTCATGGGCTGACCAAGAACATTAAAAAGTCATGAACAATGTTAGAGAACATATTCCCCAAGATTAAATTATTCCTGAAGGAAAGATTAAAGCAGTTTACAAGCTTATATCTACTGCAAGAATATAGTCATGGAAAAAAAGGCAACCAAAAAGCCAACACAAATAACAAGGATAAAAATAAGAATGAACTACAGCACAGTTAAACAGTTTCTGATACATTCCCTCTTTATTGGCTGATATGTAAATTCAATAATGAGGTAAGTATAAGTGTTTTTTTTTTGTGTGTGTGTGTAAGAAACATGAAGCCAATATTTGTTTTTTTAATCTTTTCAAAGAAAGTTTTCATTGCCTCCTCTATCCATACACCTTTATGCCATGCCAAAAAAATAACAATAAATAAATAAAAGGAGTTGTGTATCTGCCATTTTCCCTTACAGTATAGAGAGCCCTCCTGGAACAAACATCAGGATCTTTGGCCAAACACAACAGCAGCAGCCTAATGCAACTAGTTAGTTCCAAGATTATTGGCAACTAACTGGCCTATCAATTACAGGGGTAATAACTCATCAAGAAAATACAAAGCATTCAATAAAAGAAAGAAGCACAGATGCAGGACTATATGAGGGGCCAAAACTAGATCATATTTGTTTTCTATGCAAACCTCATTACTGTCTTCCTCCAGGTGTTCCTTTTGCTTACTTGACTTTAACAAATCACCACAGTCTGTTAGTAGGTGCTCACATGAATAAAAATACTTGCTTTTACTCTAGCAAAATCTTATTTGAGAAATGACAAGTACTTACTGATACAGAATTTTGTAAACTACTTACCAGTTAAACTCTTTCAAAGCTGATCACAGCTTACTTTTTTCTCCTTGTTAGTTAACAAACTGGGAAAATCATGTTGAAAACAAAATGCTTTCTTCATTAGGTTGCCTGAGCTTTCTTGAAGAAATAAAATAGTATAATGGAGTAAATATTGTTATGCCTAATAACAGCCTTACTAAATAAATAAGTAAATAAGTATCAACTAAAATTTACCTGGAAGTGAAAACTGTTGTACCAGCTTTTTCACACTCAGCCACTCAGTCTGGAAAAAAAAAAAAAAAAAGGTATTGGTAATACAAATCTTTGTTAGCTTTATGTAATTATTGAAGATATGTTAAATACTAGCTTATAGCGTTCCAGTGAACAAAATGGTCATTTGCTAATTGTGTACTTTTGTGTTGCTGATACATAATGACTGCCAGTGAAGTGATTCAGCACAGAGTGAGCACAATTCACCCATCTTTCCCTCATTTGCAGAAGTGAATCTGTTTTACTCTCTGTCTTCCTTGTGCAGGATGCTGAAGGCACCCCTGGGAAACACCCTGTGAACCTTTCTTGTACACAATAAAGGAAGGCCCCAGAAAACACTCCTGTGAAACAAGCATCTTTACAAACATTCTCATCATGGATGTAAGTAGAACAGTGACTACCAGCTTATTTGAAAGGACAGTGACTACCAGCTTATTTCCTGTTTCTGAACCACTCTTGGAAAAACACCTGTTTGAGTCTGATTTATTAGCTATTCATCACTGGGCAACAAATATGGTCTCTGTTTCCTCAAGTAACAAACACTGAAATTATGATACGGTTGCTTGTTTTTTCCTGAGAAATCTTGCACATATGGAACGTTTCCCCACCTCTGAGGTCACTTGGCCTGTTCAGCGCAGAGCAGAGGAGCCTGAGGGGGAGGCCTCATGGCGCCCTGCAGCTCCCTCACGAGGGGAGCAGAGGGACAGGCGCTGAGCTCTGCTCTCTGGGGACAGCGACAGGACCTAAGGGAACAGCATGGAGCTGGGACAGGGGAGGGTCAGGCTGGGTGTTAGGAAAAGGTTCTGCACTGGTGTTTGGGCACTGGCACAGGCTCTTCTGGGAAGTGGTCACAGCACCAACCATGCTGGAGTTCAAGAAGCACCTAGACAATGCTCTCAAACAAAAGTTTAGTTTTTAGATGTGAGAACTGTGTGGAACTGGGAGTTGCACTCAATCATACCTGTGCGTTCCTTCCAACCTGGGATATTCTTGAGATACCTTCCACCTACTTTGGATTGCCTTTTAGACAAGTTTTTTCCCATTTTTTCCCTCTCTTAACTTTAAAACCCCAGACTAAAAGGTATAATGACACTGACAAATTATTTTATGGAAACTGTAACACTCCTTTCTACTTCCTTTTTAACATGAAACACTAAAATCCATGCTAAATAATCTCACAACCATATGAGGAGGGAAACTGGTCATTCTTCAGGAGAGTAAGGCAGGCAGCTGGTTCTGGGAACAACTGCAGCCATCCAATTTCAGCATATTCTGGCATCTGATCTTAATCTAATTATGCATGTTTTTCCAATACCTTAGATGAACACATTATGGCCCCCAGCAATTTTGGAATAATTACTTACCAAGTCTTTCCCTTAAAAATAAAAACGGAGAGGTGGGAACCAGAAAGGGAGAACTTTTTGCATCCCTATATTCTTGCTGTATGTGATAAATATTCCCATTACTGGATATGCTAGAAAGAATTCATCATCTTTCAAAAATAAATCCCATGCAGCTGTCCACTTCACAGTGAAGGGTCTATGCATATTTGGAGACGACCTTACAAAGCATCTGACAATCTTTCTTGATTCCCACACAGCAGTAGTAGGCAGATGACAATCCTCTTGGCTCCAGGAAGTGCAGGAGCTGAAATCCTGTTTAAATGCTGCAGAGAATGTAAGCATTCTTTTGCTTCTACCTCTTCTGTAGGGTTGGATTTAATTTTACCTCTTTTCTATGGCTTCTACAATGGGCAAACACTGTGTAGTCCAAACAGGGACTTTTCTCATTTAAGAGTCACTGAGAATGGTCAAAATTTCATTCTTCAATCAATCAGTCTCTGTTACCTCTCTGCCACCTTTCCTGTCTACTGATATAATAAATGTCAGAAAATATTACCTTCAAATATACTGAAGAGAAGGACAATCAGCAGCCATGGCGTTTATCTATGCTGACGTCCATTTCCAGACTATATTTTCCAAGCTCTGAAGACACAGTGCTGTGAAAGTGATATTGTTATTGTTTGTCCTTCCTGACTAGTGTTTAAAGCCACAATCACTATAATAGCACCAAGGCTGTGTAGAAAAAAAATGTAGATCAGCACTCTCTCAGTACTGGTGACAACTGAAAGAATAATCACCTTAATTTACCCATCGTCAGAGATATGCACACTTTATAATAACTGTAAGCATATGTTCTGAAAAACATTTCCAATTCACAAGACAGAATTGTTGTTGTACCCTACAAATTAATTTCTTCAGCTGAGGTATGCGAGTCTATGTTCTACTTCTGACTTTTTAGTTCAAAGATACAATGACTGAGGTATATGCCTGTAAATTATCACAATTCAGTAACATATGATGAATCAAGAAATGTTACAAACTAAGCAAATAAAGAAGATGTTAGTATTTTGCCTGGAAAAAAAAAAAAAAAAAAAAAAAAAAAAAACTAACTAGTAATATACACAGTCCTGAAATCCTACAGAGAGTTATGAGGTGGAGATCAGCATTAAACAAGAGATTAAATCAATACAAACTGGTAATTCTAGAGAATGAAAAACATAGCCTGGATTTAGTTATTTTGGATCTTTCATAGAAGATGTAACAAAGGATTTAAAACAGCATACTAGCAGGTAAGTCAGCTAACAAGTTGTATTGAAGAGGAGTGAGTGCCCAATAGAAAAATCAAAATCTTGGTGCTGCAGCTACTTTGTCCTCCCCAACTAGTGTTTGTAATATGATGTGGCTACTGTACCTACTTTGAAATGGGTTGATTGTGGATTATTTTCCATGATTCCCAAATGTATGCATTTCCTCCAAAGAGGCAAAAGGTCCAAGCGTTCCACAGCTGTGATTTTTATTGAGCTCATCGTGTAAGTCAAGCTCTGTTTTGTTGGGCACTGTGACACTGAACCACTTCAGAAAAAATAACAAGGATCAGTAACTGGTCCAGCTATGCAGGCACCAAAACTTTGAGCTATGAGAAGAAGTTTCAGGAATGCTCAACAGAAGCGTGAATGCCTGACAACCTCACAGGCTTAAACATTAGAAACAAGATTGACTTAAATATTTACCAGCGTACGTGGAAGAGATAAATCCACACAGACTTTTTATTGTAGTACTGGAAAATGTACAGGTATACCAATGTAGACATCCTACTCTGAAAGTTACCACTATGTTGGACAGTCTGTATCATACAATCTTCAAAAACAAGTTCAAGAAAACTGCTTAAATGGTCAAAATGAGACTTTTCTTTCTGCTAATATTTCACTTACAGAACTTTTTGTTCATAGTACATTGCGCTTTCCCTATTGTCTCTGTAAATATTTGTCACTAAGTACAGCAGTTCATCCATTTTGATTATATTCAGATTTCCACTCATCACCACACCTATCTAATCTGATTAACATAAAATGATGAACATTACTGTCATCAAGTATGACTAAAAGGCCTAACAGCTGAATAACCTTACTCTACAAGTAAGGATATTTAAGAAAACACACACACACACACACACACACACACACACACAAAAAAAAAAAAAAAAAACCTCTGTTCTTTTTTTCTACCATGAGCTCCTTAAGATTTTATGTTAAAATAATCACTGTAAAAAAATGGGGCAAGGGATAAATTATCAGTTATGATACTTAAGGAATTTGATTCAGAATCTTAAAATCACTCACAAACATGGTGGTCTAAAACACATAAACAATCTGTGGAAATTCTTTTGAAAGGAAGGCTGTATCTAGAGAAAAACAATACTAATTTTCAGTCATGGGTGAGGCAAATGTCACGAGCCCGAGCACCTCCTCCCCATCCTCTCCCTCTGCCCTTGGTACTCACAGGACTGTTTCTCACTTTTTTTTCCTCAGTACTTGCAGAACATTTTCCCCTTCTTACATGTTTTCACAGAGGTGCCCGTAGTTTGGCTGGTGGCCTCAGCTGTGGCCTCTGTGTCAGTTGCGGAACCGGCTGGAACCGGCTGTGTCCAGCACAGAGCAGCCGCTGGTCTCTCCTCACGGAGGGCACCCCACAGCCCTCACTGACAAAACTGCACTGGGTTGCCCAATATATGTTCCCCAATGGTAAACACTAACCAAGACAAAGTAATGACTTCTAGCATTTTTTGTCAATATTATAACTTAACAAAGGGACAGTAGTTTAGCTGCAAAGGTGCTGGCAGCTCTGCTCACTTCTAGTGAAGACAGCCTGCCTGTGCAAATCACAGACAGCGACACCTAAAATCTCACCATTTTAAAACTCTCTGTTTTATTAGTGGCTTATATACATAAAAGTTTTTGATATTTTAGACATGCAACATAACTTTTAAAAATGAAGGTATAGGTATGATAAATGCAAGGACTGGGTACGATAAACAAGAAGGTATGAGGGAATAATCACTGTAGAATTTAATGTACCCAAATGAATAAAGAATGTAGGCTTAGTGTTATCAAGAATAGGTCTATTTAAAGATAAATACAAATTAAATAATTAAAATATTAAATTGGAAAGTGAGATGATCTTGCCTCCCACAAGAATGGGGGAAAATAATCATATTAATTTGCATATGAATAATGTTTTGATTGCCACAACATAAGAATTCCCTTGTTAAGATGTGAAAATAATAAATTTAAGACCATATGAATGGTTACATTTTTTACCTACTTTCAAAAGCAATTGTTCAAAAGAATCAGATTAATTTATTTAATACTGAGAAAGCAGGGCACATTAGATGACAGACACCCCCAGAGCGAATCTGGAAGAACATTCTGAACATCAAGCATCTGAATTGATTTTACGTATGAATACTTGACCTAGAAAATAAAAGTTGTATTTTAGATTCAGGGAAATCACGTTCATAGAGAGCAAGGATTTGAGCAATTTTAAGATATTACAACCCTGATTCAGCAAAGCAGTTAAACAGAGATAATCAACACTGGTTTCAATCTGCTGAAATATGACTAAAAGTTCTCTTAGTCTAAGTGTGATCGCTGGGATTGCTCATACATGCTTAGCTGAACTGAAGTCTCTATGAGGAATTTTAGTAACAACAATTTGGACAGAATCCTTGAAATGATGAAACTTAGGAAGTTTTACTCATAGGAAGCTTCCCCTTTGAAGGATATACACTTAAAATACCATTACATTTTAAGGTTGGTAAAAGGGACATACCCTTTTAAAGTCAAATATTTACTATGTATGATAAAAAAGCCATTCAAAATGAAAGTCTGAAATGTAAAGCCAATTAAAGTATATCAGAGAGTAAAAATGGATACAGGCCCAGATAACTGTTGAGATAACTTATGAATTCACAAAAAAAAACAAAAAAAAAAAAAAAAAAACCTCCCAAAAAGCAATAGTAAGCTCACCAGTGAGGAAGCCACACTGTGAAAGTGGACAAATACAGATGAACCAAGTTTTATATTAGTAACATTATCTGTATAAAATTAGTTCATCTGAATATATGATTACTATATAATTTCATATAGTTCAGATGAAAGAGAGACTCAAATGGCCAGCTTTTTATTTGAAGTCTTCCTGTGTTTGCTAAATGAGGGTCATAGATTAAAAAACAAACTAACAAATTACTTCAAAGTCTATTCAGCATAAAATAAAACTCACGTTCTAGCATCAGATGACAGACTCAAATTTTCTAATATGCACATTTTAACTGACCCAGAACAAGAATCAAAATTCTGTTCTGCACAGCTGGTGCAATGTAATATTCTTTTACTGCCAAGAAATATGTGTGAACGCTAAAAGAACTAGATGACTTATTAATATTGTTCCTTTAACATTTAGACTTTTATGAGGACATCCAGAAATTTCAATAGAAGTATAATAAAAAGTTTTATATTTGGCATATTACAGAATAGTAAATGTAACAGGCTAACCTTAAGAAAAAAAAAAAAGATGCAGATAGTCTAGCTTCACTGCTCAGACTTTCTACTGTTGTTACTTACAAGTATTTACTCCAAGTAAAATCACTTTACAGTGAGTTTTTGATTCTTTTTTTCTAAAAGCTTTTTTTTTTTTTTTTTTTGTCCCCTCTCAATATACAGAAACACAGCTAAGGGGAATGTAGGACACGATAAAAGAAGGTTTGAGATTTCCTACTTCTATCTACTCTAGCTCCAATCTATGAAAGGAAAATTTAATATGGCATTTACAGTACCCTGTGCATTATATTTAGGGTGTTAAAGTGCTTTGCAAGGTTCAGTCCAAGTGTTAAGAAACCTGTAAATGAAAGAGGACCATAATTATATATTTAGCTTCTTCTTTTTTTTTTTTTTTTTGGTAGTTTTGAAGGTCTGTTTTATGTTCTTCCTTTATTGTCAGCTGGAAATATAATTTGGCAGCTTTACCATCCAGGTGATTTTTACATGGTTAAGTGACACTCAAATCCATTCAATGAATTTAGCACTCTTCAAGGAAAAAAAAGAAAAAAAAAAAAAAAAAAAGTAACATCTTTATCATCCCTTCAGTTATTAAGACTGCCTATCTACCATTGCTGGCCATGCTGGAGGATACAATTAGAGTGCTTAATTCTTGTTTGGAATGACATGAAGATAGGACCAGCAGAATTAAGTGCCAAAACCACCCCCTGACTGAAAGCAAAAAAGTCTAAGTCGAGATCGGTTTCCTTGTGTTTTATTGCTGGAATGTGTGTCCAGAAATATGCCAAGAACTCCTGTGATCTGTTGAGTGTCTCGGCTTTTACTAGAATCAGTAGCGCATCTTTCATAATTGTGTCTAGGGCCAAGATCTTATTAAATTAATGAGTTTGTTTTAAACAATGTACTGCAAAAGTTAGATTAATCATAGTCATTATTAATTGTTCATTTTCTGTTTAAAATTAATAACAGTGTTTAGCATAAAAGTATTAAAAAATGAATTGCAGGGAAAAAAACCTCTATATTACATGTGGAAGAGAATATAGGTAATAGCTAAAAAATCTGCCATTTTTTGGATTATGTTGCTATTTTAAATTAAAATAAATAAATAAATAAATAAATAAATAAATAAAAATAATAATTAAAAAAAAAAACAACACCAAAAAACAACCTTCTCTATTTGTAAAAACTACCAAATACTGTATAATAAAAATATATAACTACTCCCCTCTACTGTTTTCGCAGAGATTTCAGTGTTGGTGATTCATTCATTTATTCATTTATTTGTATGATATGTTTAAAACAACTGATTTATGAGTCTGGCTCCTAGTCTAGGCAGATTCTGCTGACTCACAAAATAAATTGGTGAAAAAATGTAAAACATGATACTCAAAATTCAGTTAATCTTAATGTGTCACATGCAAAGAAGTAATTTCTCTCTGCAATGTAATGAGTAAATATATTAAAGCTTATAAGAAAGACCTACCTTTAATTTTTTTTTTTTTTTACTTTCAGTTTTCCGTCACAGATTTGGCAATCAGTTACCATAACAGGTGGATCCCAGTGAGCCATTACTGATTTCAGTGGGTCTTCAATATGAATCGGCTTCCTGTATCATGGCCAGAGCTGCACCTATAACAAATATTTCACTTTACTGTTCATTTCAGCAAATGAAAATGTAAGAACATAAACATGTGTATTTGTGTCAGTGAGCAGTATCTACAGCAAGCTACATGGGTTTCTCCAATATGTTAGCATCTACCATTCATTAAAATCATCTGTGTTCTCTTGCACATGCCTTTACAGTCTGAAGATGTGCTTGAGCTTAGATTTTATGCAAGAAAATTCAAAATATATTTGCAAAATGAAAAGCAACAATAAAAAATATTTACATAAAGCATAAGTTAATTATCTAAATAAATAATGAGGCTATAATAATACTGTTAAATCTTTCTAAGAGGTACTTATCTTCTGAGCTGTGCAGCTTTTAGTAAAAAGGCAGAGAATGAAAAACAATATAAACATTGAGAACTTTGGATACTGGTTAGTTCACTTCAGCTTTACACTGTAAATTATGATACACATCAGAATATTTTAACTTGATTTTCCTCTAATTTAACTGCTGTTCCTCTCACAATCCTATTGAAGAACACCTACGCATGCATGCTAAAATGAAGGTGCTTTAAGCTAAGCTTTCTTGCATTGTCTATTAGGTGAAAAAACAGTATTCATGCCTCTATGAATCAAGAGTACCATTGAAAATGTGAGGAAAATAAAAAAATAATAATAATTTAAAAAAAAAAAAAAAAGTATTTTCAAACCAGAATATTTTAAGAGGGAGAGGGAGAGGAAGAAAGAGAATCATAATCCTTCATGCTCAATGCGGAGAAGGGTACAGAATGCTGATGACTGTATTTATGTCCCAGGAGCAGTAGTTTGTTCCATGATTACTTATGCTTGCAAAATCCCAGACCGTAAACTGGTATTTTCCTAAAGATGACATTTGATAAGCACTAGATTCCAGTAGTTGTCACTAAATAACATTGACTCCATTGACCTCCTATAAACATCAATGGAAAAATTTTCAATGACTCCACTGAGAAATTCCTCAGCACTACCCAAGCATAAAGGATGGCACTTCTAAATAATGAAGTTATTGACCTTGAGAGTTGCTAGATATTTTCACCGTACACTTAATATACAATGTAATCTGAACAGTTACTGTAATATTGTCCCATAGCCTTTTATGTATATTTCTGCCACAGCTTATTATTATTATTATTTTTAATTTGAAGCATCCAATACAGTCAAAAATTCATATATCTGTTATTGCTTCCACTAATTGGCCTATAATTCCAGTGGGGATTGGTGATGAATTGAAGGAAAGAATTAACAGCAGGAGGTTCTGGTACAGGGCACTAGTGTTTTATTATATCACTATCATGTTATTCTCATAATCAAACCTCCAGTAAGGTTTTAAATTCAACAAGCATATTCTTTCTTAAAAAATTTGAGTCTATGACAATGTAATATTACTCTTAATTTAACTGTACATGATAACTTTAAAGGGGACATGGAAAAAGAATAATCATATTTATAATATGATTATATACGTCATTCTTGGGCTGATTTTTTATTTATTTTTTTTTTGTTTTGCTTTCTCCAATGGACAGTCTCTGTCATCCAACTCAATGAGCTGCAAAGATCCACTGGAAAATGTTAACATCTATTAATTTGAAGATTATTTTCTCATCACTGATGATAGAGAAACCTTATATTTACTGAGCCACGTTTGCAGACACCAGCTCATGTTTTGGGACCTATGAACTGATGGATGTAGCTATTTATTCTAATAATATAGGCTCACTGAACAGCCAAAATCCAGAAATAATTTCACACTCTAAATTCCATTTAGCATATGGTTAAATAACTGTTGGGGTCAACAGAGATTTTGCGCATACTAAGAACATATGAAAAGCAAAGCAAAAACAAAAAGCTTTGAAACAAATAACAATTTTTGTTTGTTTTTCTGCTTTTCATTAGTTGTTAGAGATGAGAATGAAATTACCATGTATAGGACAAAACACATTTCAAGATCCTGGAAGCAGACGGTAATGTAAATGCTGTTAATAACAGGTGAAAATTGATGATTCATATAATATGTAATGTGTTATGAAAACATTAAACTTATCCAGTTTAATTCAGTAACATTTACTGTCCTTGGGATTGATGTCCATGGAATGACAAGAAACTATTTAACAAAATGTAAGGAAGGTAAGGTCTCTGCTACAGCTCATGAATCAGTGATGAGATCTAATGATTGATGGTAAACAATCTGTAAAAAACAGTGATTGATCAAGCTGTTTGGTGTCTTCAGCCTTGCTTTCATTCTTTCTTTCACAATCATTACTCCCCAGAGGTTTCTTAGAAGTCTGGTTTGATAGTCCTCACTAGTACACTCTTGTGTCAGCTGTTTCAATATTTTTATTTATTTTTTATCTTTGTGTCACTGCTGGGAAATAGTAGAAAATGCTATATACTGACATATTTCGATATTGGAAAATTTTCAGATAGAGATAGTGCTCATGGGTTTGTTTGATCATGATAAAATTCATCTGACAGATGAATGAATGCTGATAGATTTACTATGATAAACACTTTTGACCCTGGATAGAAATAGAACTGCAGCACAGGTTCCCAGTGTCCTGAATACCAGAGAACCAAACTGTTTGTATGAATTATGAAAATGTACTTTGCCTGAGTTAATTTGTAAGTATGTGGATGTATATACTGAAATTCAGGGCCTGAACTTTGATATTCTCATGCTATTAGTGTTGCTGAAAATACACATAGGTGTAATTGTAATACAGTGGTTATAGTTAAGTCACTCTTCTGAGGATTTTGTGATTTGTGGACAAAACAGTAAGTTTCACATGCTGTTATCATGAATGTTTTTGAATGAATCAGAGTTTTCAGTATTGATCTCAGTGCTATGGATTGCTTCAATTTTGTACTGTCTTTCCCTTTCCTTAATTATTTTTTTCTTTCATTGCATTTCAGCCCATATCCCTTATCCCCCCCCCCCCAGCTTCTTCAATTTAATTCCATCCTGCATGCCTTCTTATAAAAATCCCTCTCAGATTTTATATATTCTAGGAAATTGATCTTTTTTATTAATATTATTTTTTTAATGCACTGCTATAGATTTTGCTTGCTCCTGATTACTGCTATGTGTAGTTATGGATGCAGGTGAAAATGGCTGTCACTCTGCCCATGTTTAGAGTGGGGTTTTGTTTAAAGTCTATTGGCTGCAGGTGGGTAGCCATAAATTATTTGTTGGCAAGTATTGTGTCAGAGACTGTCACAAACTGACATAGTAATAAGCTGATTTCCACCCAAATGAGCTCATTACCTCCCCCTCATCCCAACTTTAGGATTATTCATGTATCACTTAAAGTACTCTGTGGTTGTTTCTGATCATCCTTTGGAGGATTTTTAAATTTACAGCCATTGCCCTGTATAACCAAAAAGATGAGGGTAATTGGTAATATCTCAGATCCGGGTAAAGTGTCTGCCAGTCAGTTAACTTTTGTGCAATATCTGACATACAGTAGTGAATCAGTCCTTCATTTCACCTAACATAATGATAAGATGTCATCAATAACTAAATGTAGTATTTTATCAACTCTATCTAGCGACAGTAAATTGATTTTGAACTGCAGGATGTCAAGGCTTAAAAGACAATAAAGCTTAAAGCTTTCACAGGTTTGTAAGTGGATTGAGAGGTGATCTCAGGGCAACAGCAGGGTACAAAGAGTGGACAAGGGCAAAGTGTGTCTTAAAAAAACATGTTCACTTAGAAAAAAAGGAGTATACACATCAGAAAACCATCAACTGGCACAAAGGAAGATGTAGGACCAGATTTCAAAGTAAACAGAAAGACTCTGAACATTTCCCAGTATTGACAAGATATTAATGATTATTACTGTAACATTAATATAATATATTATTAAGATGCTAGTCTTTCCAATAAAACTGCAGTCTCTCTTTTCCCCAACCAGTCATGAGTTTTGTTCAAGAAATGGTAACTTGGCAAATAATACAAATGCATTCAATTATAAAACAAGGAAACAATCTTACTTTCTTTGATATGCATAGCAAACTAATTAGCTGCTGTAGCAGGATTTTGCATGTTTATTTCCTGTTTAATAAAAAGCTGACACAGCGGTCATTAGCATCTTAGGATGTACTCAGATTAATATGCAAAGCATACAAAAATTATCATAATAATTATGTTAGAACAAACAGGATACAAAATGTTTAGATGAATTTAACTCATTAAATAAATCCATCTTTACATTAACACACTAACACAGACAGTTGCAACATTTTCCATCATGTAATATACTCAAATAAATTAAATATATCTTGGACTTGTCCTGACTTTGTGTTCAATTTAAGATGATCAGCTCTACTAAAAAACTAGCTCTCCAAAAAGAGAAATCTCTTTGATGTTGTACAATATATTTTTTCTCCCTACTTTTGGCAATTCCCAAGTCCTCACATAGGGAATAAAGAGGAGAAGGTGAAAGTAGCCTCCTAATAGGTATGAGGATTAAAAGACAGAAAAAAGAGGAAGTGTAGGGTTATCCTGAAGAAAGAAAGAAAGAAAGAAAGAAAGAAAGAAAGAAAGAAAGAAAGAAAGAAAGAAAGAAAGAAAGAAAGAAAGAAAGAAAAAGACTGGAGGAAGGATGCACAAGACATGCAACATGCCACTGAAGTCCTTTCGTTGGGATGTTTGGAACATTTCCAGTGTTTTCCCCTTATAAAAAGGATTGGACTACTAAAAGAGAAGGTTCATCTGCTTCTCCAAGGAGAGACATACAGACCATCCAATCTACCCCTGGAGTTCTTAGACAGTTAATTTGATTTAAATCTAAAGAAACATTAGCTCATTGCTGGCTGTTCATTTATATTTTTAAGCATCTTATTTTGTTCCAAAAATAAAATAAAACATGTGAAAGTATGATTAAGGTTGGCCAGGTAAAAATCACCAAGTTTGAAATCTAACCACAGCTTTTCACCAGCACACAGCTTTCACTTTTCTAACAGCAAGAAATGCAGAGAGGGAATATATATATATTTATATATATTTGTGTGTGTGTGTGTACACTGCCAACTCAATGTTGGAATCCTAGAGCATATTTAGTAATGTTTTGTAATTTCATTTGGTTTTCTTTAAATAAGTAAGGAATGGGGGAGTGGAACTACCTATGGAAATTCATGATCATCTTTCTTTGCCTGCAGTTTTGTCCAAGGTTTTTGTTTTTCTGGGGTGTGTTCCATCCAGCCTTTGTAATAGGCATTCCTGTTCTCCCCAGACTCATGTGAAAGTGCTATGCAACAATTTTTTAAAATGAAGCTTAGCATTCTTGGTCACCTACTTACAAAATCTTTTCCCCAAATGTTACTTTACTTTTTTTTTAGTTTCAATCCCTTTCATTCCAGAAGTATAAGAATGATGAGAGACCACGATGAGAAGTAGCTCACTGTGAAAAGTGCAGTTAGATATATGAGCACTGGAACTATTTTCACTTTCTTCACATATAGGCTACACTTATTAATTAATAACCAGATCTGTTTTATCTTTCAGTGGAAACTTGCTTTCAAGGATAATCTTTCAAACTGTTTCTCTTAACTTTCCAGATACCTCTTATACAGAAAAAAAAAAATAAATAAAAAATAAAAACTTGCTTTTTGGCCACTGTGTAGCATGACTTTGTATTCACTGATGACAAGACCCCAAAACTGGCCAGAGTTTTGAGGTGAAATTATCCAGAACTTCCATCATTAGTATACCAAATATGAATCAGCATTCTGAGTCTTTATCTTAAAAAAAAAAAAAAAAAACTTTTAGCTTTTTATTATAATAAAAACACAGAGCAACTGGAGATATCAAAAAGAATAAAGGGGGTTCATACACCAATCTTCCCTATCTATTGTGAGCTTGCAGGCTTTCATTTGCAGGCTTCATTTTGCTCCACTCAAAGACTAAGAACAAAAGCAAACTTTGTGCAGTTTCATCTAGTTCCCCTCAGGAAAATCTTTTCACCTCCTCTGCAGCTCCTTGTTTTCTCATGGTAGTGCCCCAGCCCCGTAGTGTGATCTGTACAGCCTTTGCTACAACAAGTGCTCCTGGAAGGAAGAAATAACCACCTTGCCTGCACATCTTTTTTTTTTTTTTTTTTTTTTTTTTTTTTCATAAACAGAAGTAACACAATTGTGGAAGAAAAATAAAAAGGAAAACACACTCAAAACAAACAAGCATACAAACAAAAAACGTGAAATCCTATAACAAAAAGTACACAGTGACACTTCCAGAACAGCTTCTTGTAAATTTGAAATAATAGCAAGTCATGACATTTTCATACATTCTGGCTTTTCTGAAGTGACTCATAGAGCATTCTATTTGATATATTCCAATATGGATATGTTACAATAAAAGTTTAATGCAGTTTTAAATCTAGTCTGCTGATCCTGGATCAAAAGATCTCTCTTTACTGCTCTTGATGCCAAGATGTTCCTAATAACTATATATTTCATGATTTTAAAACAGTCTTTTTCCTTCAGACAACACTGCATACCTGGCAGCAATGTCTTAAGTTTGTATGCAAGACACCTTTTATATATTTTTTTATTGCATGGAGGTAAGTGATTCTTGAGTAATAATGGCTTATAGACATCAACAGCCAAATTTCTATCTGACCCATGCAAGGTGGTGTATAGTTCCTACCTGCCAAGCTGATGTTAGCTGTTATGCATGTGCACAGCAAAGGAAGTTAACCATATTTGTAAACTAGCTGTTAAAACAAATGTGTTTCTGAATTAAAACCCCTTATATATATATATATATATATCTACATATACATATATATGTATATTAATCTGCAGATTTTTTTTCCTGGTAATAAAAATTTTAATCCTGGGACTTTGTTTCCGCACAATAGATAAGCTTCATTTCGTACTCTTCTGAGTACAAATTAAGCCAATTAGGCTATAAGGACTGTTAGTTATACATTGGGAAGATTCCATTCAACAATTAAATCATCTTTGAGATGTTTTTTTCATCATCTTTTTCAGAGAGGTTTAAGGTATAGAGCCATAGGTAATCTAATGTCAAATTGATTCAATATAGATAGCTATACTGTGCATATGAGTAATGCTTAAGGTGGGTTTACTAAAATCTGCCTTCCAAAATAAAATCCAGGTTTCCTATACTAATGATCATGCACAATTTCTCACCTGTGTTTTCCTTCTGTTACATGAACTTTGAACTTTTTTACCTGAACTGTTTTTCATGAACTGTTTTGTTTTGTTTTGTTTTTTTTTCCCCTACTGAGAGACTTCAGTACATGGAGGACACACACATGAATGAAGCAAAAAGGCTTAAGAAATGTATTGAAAAAGGTACCCCATAGCCAAAACCTCAATAGCCCATCCATGAGTTTATCATGAGTTTAGCAAAAAGTAAACAACCAAAAACAAACAAGGCAAACAAACAAAAACAAAACAAGGCAAACAAACAACCACCCACACTGGTTCTGCCCAAAACACACATCTTAATTCCCCTTTTAATTTATTCTGCTGGAATGTGTGATGCTCAGTAAAACCAGCCTATAAAAACTATAACTCATGTTGAAATACCTCATCTGTCTTAGTAGTAACTAATTATTGATTTTATGTAAAAACTATTTAATTAACCAGATACCTGGGAATAATAAACTGGTAAATGCAGAGCGAAAACTCTATAGATGCTCATTAAATTTGCCTCCATATGGAAGCTTCGTCAATCTTTTGGTTTTCTGCATCTTCAGTAAGACATTCCTCTTGTCACTTGGTAGTGTTTCTGATGTGCAGCATGTTGCATGCTTATTTTAGATTGCTGACATTTCTGGGAACAGTTGGTTTGATATACATGTACTAACAAAACTGAGTTGGTGAAAGATTAATATTTTGTTGGCAAAGGTCAGTTGCGCAATAATTGCTTTTAGTTAGCCAGCAAAACTTTTTAAGGAAGGTTACAGTAAATTAACCTAACTCCTGTCTGTCAATCAATATACAACCTCATGACATGTTTGCTCTTTGATAAACTGTTACAGTTCAGCATGTATTATACTAAGCTATAAAAGAGTTAGAAGGAAGAAGTTTCTCACATGGACAGATTTAGATTCATTGGCAATTTACCCAAAGAGTGGTAAGCTTTACTTAGAAGAAGAGTCACAAATGTGCAGGTCAAGGGACAGTATCTAGGTGGGTGTTAGTAGTTTATGACTATAGCAGTGTAGAACACAAGGATAAAAGACTTTATGTTAATACAGTCAAGACAGAGTTTGGTGAGAAACTTTTTTTAAAAAAAACCTCTGTGTTTCTCATGCTTGCCAAACGCTCACACACATTCACTCCTCTTTTTCTCAAAGACGGCACTGATTCAGCAAAACACTTAACCATCTTCTTGGTGGTGGGAGGTGCTTAGGCTGTAACACTAAATGCATACAAAGATGCATCCTTGCACATACTTTATTCACTTCTATCAATATGCAGGATATGGAAGTTTTGCTTGTACCATGTCCACATTGTCCCCCATACTTTTCAGGAAGAAGGAAAAAAAATAGAAAAACGCCTTGTCCTCTTAATTCACTCCAGGCAGTCCTCAAGGAAGGTTTCAGTAAACAGAAGAGCAGGAAAGGTGATTCCTTCTTCACGTGATGCACCATGAAGCATGCTGAGAACATCAAAAACATGTCCTGATCCAGCCTAGTGTTGTTCCTCTGACTCATCACTCATCCAGGAAGTTGGCCAGAAGACCAAGATGGCTCACAACAGTAAAGCATTTGCTATTATTGAGAACCATCATCCACAAACTAAGCAAACCCAAAATATAAAACAGATGCAATAATGGTGCCCCTCATCTTGCCTCCACAGGGTCAGGAACTATGACATTCATGATTAAAAATCACACAAATATTCAAAATCCTTTTTTTTTTTTTTTTTAGGAATGAATAATGAATACACTTTTTGTCCTTTTCACCTGTTCTTTGTCTTTTTTTTTTTTTTTTTTTTTTTTTTCCCCAAACCCAGAAGCCTTGATTTCATCCTGTGAATCATTAGGATGTCAAAAGCAAATGTCTTGCAAATAAAATAGATCTAAGTGAAAGGAAGAATAAGAAAACACTTTTCTCACATTAATTTCCAAAATTGTTCACAGTTTGGGGGATGGGAACTGAAGAACTGAACTACTTAAAACTTAATATTTCAATTTTTCTAAACATTTTAACATTTCAAAATTTGATTTTGCTCAGAATTAGAAATGCCTATCTGTGTGAAACTTCTGGTATGAAAAATTCAAAAGAAGAAACAATATTTTCTATTTTTAACTTTGATAAAATTTCAGTTTAAAAATTCACAGCTAACTGCAATTTCATTTAGAAATACTTACTATCATTTATTTTTTACAACTTTTATATTGTTGCAGAATTCAACTCAAGATATGCAACACAACCACTAGAAAAACATGATAGACACTCTAGTCTCAGAGCAAAGACTTCCTTTTGCTGATACAATTCTAACTAGTACCTGATCAATCCACTTGCAAAATCAAAGGATACTGTGAACAGCTGGTCTTCTAATTAGTACGCTAAGGGCTAATCCCTTCTACTTGAGTGTAAAACCTGCCTCACTTGTAGCAACTCTGATCTAGGAAATAAGACAGAATTAAAATCTTTACAAGGAGACTTGTGATTAATGAATTAAAAATACCCCCCCAAAATCCCAATATTTATATAATTTATGATTATATATGGTGTGCACTGTATTAAAATGTGAAAATATATGCATTGTATATACATATATATGTAAATATTAACAGGGCAGTTTCTAATAGAAAATGATTTCTGTTGCTATCTACCATAGTAATTTTATTGCATTTTATGATAAAGTTCCTAATTTCCTTGAGAATTTTTTTTTTTTTTGTACTTTATTTTTAAATTGAATACAAGGTTTCCTACAATCTTCTCTTTACTTCTATTAAGGTCACTGGAATTTAGATTATAAAATAATGCTGTAAATTAGAAAACAAATTAACTTAAATTTTATATATTAATCTTGAGAAATAAAAAATTCTGAGGTCTGGCAATCTCCAGAAAAGTATCAGAGTCCCTGCTATGGTCCATATTTGTAATGAAAGGTGAGTAAAATTACCTCGTTTAACTCAGTTCAAAGTCATCATATGCAATATTATCTGTGTATGTATCATCTTTGTATTGCTGTCCTTTGCCTTTTCATACTTTTGCTAAATAACCAGAGCCATCACCTAAGGAGAACAGAATCATGCTCCTCTATAATCATGCTATTCTTTTCATTTCAATTCCTTCACCCTTCTAGCTTGTAGCTAGTACTGAGAGGAAGTACTGAGCTGCCAAAAATGACATGTATTTTCTTATTGTATTTTTAATGCTTTTAGGATCGTGTCTACTGAACAAAGATCTTGTCTATCCACCACAACATTGCCAACTCTGGTAGTTACTAAAGAACAAACATCTTTTATCAACAGAGTTGTACAACTAGCAGAAGGACTATGAACCACAGAAAAGAAGGCAACAGTGATGAAAGATAATACTGGAGATTTTTTTCAGTTCCTGATGTTGACCAAGCAACTATGGAAAGAAGAGAGATGTGCCTCTTGCCAAGTCAAAGGTTTTATTATGTTTTTACATTTGGTTCTATTAAAAAAATCATACTACAAATGATTCATGATCAAGGATGTAATTCAGTGGAAAAAATAGTAATAAACCTCCCCCCTCATATATTTACATAGTAAAAACCTCAGGTGTAAACTCAAAGGGCTTTACAAATCTGGACTGTTATTTTTAATGAGGTGGCCATTCCATGTTCTCCTGGTTATTCTTAATGCTTATATTACTTTCCACCAGTTGGTTATTCTACACTGCTCTTAGGTGAGATGTTTTCTGTCTCTATTCCAGCTAAGATCCAGTGTGTGAGAGTGCTAACATATGAACATCATTTTCTCTTGGGAAAGAATTACTGGGTCAATGCCTTTGCTAGCAAATAAATCTGAAAGCCATGACTGGAGCATACTGAGTTAAGAACAGAGGACTGCACATCACATTAAAGACATTCGCCTAGCAATTGGACGAGGATAAAAGCAGCAAAGTAGGGCAACATATATATATATATATATATATATATATATATAAAATGTGCTTCTTGGTTTCTTGTATCAGTGACTGAGAAAAACATCAGCTCTGTCAGTAAGCAACTTTTTAGCTATTTTTAAAAATAATCTTCTTAGTTTGAAGTTTTCAGATTATTATAAGAATTGATACTATACTAATAAAATTAGTTAGCTTTACTACTGATAATCATACATGTGGGTCTATGCCTCTGTTCTTACAAGATCTCATTTTCCTTCCATTAGGTTTTCCAGAATTGCTTGGTATTACCTGCACATCATGCTGCTGAATAACCTCTATCAACTGGGGAGATATCCATGGTCACAGTTAGAATGACATAAAAACTTATTTCCTAGAAAAGCTAAATGCAGTCTGAATCCAAGTCAAGGTAACATGTGGTACTTAAGGTAAAATCAGGCAAGGTTTACAGGCTGTAGATTTAAGCATGAAAATCCTTCAGAGAGCTTCAATTCAGCAGCTGCTAAGCTGTTGTAAAAACCATACCACATCATACTGCTTCTTACACAGCATTGGTATAATTATTAGAAATGCAGTAAAAAGCAAATTGCAGAAAAAGAGAAGGGAAATTTCTAGTGATAATAAATCCCCTGATATTAGCAAAAAAACAATTGGTTTTGTGCTCCTGCAAGTGGCTAAAATAATGTTTCAAAAACTTTTTGTTCTGTCTTGAGCTTATATTTAATTTAATTTAATTTAAACAAACAACAAAAATAAAACACGGTATAAAGAACAAAGAACTCTTGAAAACAAACACGCTACTTTTCTTTGGTATGCCTGAAAATACTTGCTCTCCAAATCAAGACCATGAAAGAAAGATGTTCATGATGACAGTCTACACTTACATCTAAAAGATAAATGACAATAATTTATTTCATTTATTTATTTGCTGTATATGTTTGTTTTGGGGGAGAAAAAATGTATTTAGAAAGCAAGGAGAAAGGCTGTCTCTCTTGTGATTTGAGCTATGAGGATGAATCAGTCTTCAAAAGGAAAGAGAAGACCTCGTGTATCTCAAGGAACAGAAATAAAGCCAACCTTTAAAAGGGATGAAAAGGAAGAATCATTCCTCAAGTCATGGGGAAAACTGTCTGGAGTTTGAGTAATTCAGCAACCCCTTCTCCCAGCCCAAGCTGCCAGACAGTTCAATAAGACTGGAACAACTTTGAACAAGGCTGAGGTTTGTTTTCTATTTTTATTTTTTAATTTGTTTCTTCTATGCCATCTAGAATTTCCCAAGGTATTTTAATCTCTTGTATGGTCTTGGAATTTTAACTAAGGGCAACTTTAAATACTGGGCTTTTGGCAAGTTACCTTTACAGAAGAAGAGCAAAGGAGCAAATACTGTCAGGCCTCTGCCTGAAAAAGAGCCCTGGCTCATACAGCTGAGAATCACTTAAGTACTATTTACATATCATAGTTTGTTAGGATGAAGTGTTCAACGGAGGAATGACAAACCACTTTCCTTAGTAATGAACTACAACAGTAATCCACAGAACATTAACCAATGCTTACCAGGCCTAAATAACTTATGTGAGAAAACTCAGGCATAAAAGTGAAACTTCTGTCAATTATATTTTTATCAGCAGCAATGTGAAAAAATGATGCAATATGAAAATGTAAAACAATAGTATCAAGTTACTAGTCTTCATCATCAAAGTATCTCCCCAGTCGTAGGTATCAAACAACATAAAAAGGATGTTGTGGAATAGGTAGAATTAAAAATATGAAAACTATGTACAGTCCAAAAAATCTTACCAAAACTACCTTTCCACTCACTAGAGGTGAGGCCTGAATACACTCCATACCTTAAGAAAGATGACTTAAATGCTATCGATGCATACTACAAATTCTTTAGGTTAACTTGTTAGTGGTTCATTGGTTCTTAGCTATCCTCTGACAGTTGTAGCACATTTCAATTTTATGGGATCACTGACTGATATGCCTGTAATTTTCCTCAGTGGAAGAATTTATGCACAGTTTCAGTGGCATGACAATTGATAAAATACTATAATTCTTACAGATAATATTTTGATGCCACTGTCACCTACTTCTGAGAATGCCAGGTACTTTACTCAGCAGGTGAAGTATTTATCCAGGGACTAATGACAGAGCAGCTTACGGTCAAAGGACTGTAATTAATTGGCCATTGAAACAACTCTGAAAAAGGGGCCTCTTACCATCTGTACTGTACAGACAAACAAAAGGAAAGAAGGCAGTCGGTAAGTCCATGTTAAAGTCAAAAAATAAATGTAGAAATTCCTATTTACAACACAATCATTCCCAATGTCATCTCTTTAAAAGCAAATCAAATTGAGTAATTGTTAATTATTTACTGGGATGTGGGTTTGTAAACTACCATAAAGAGCCTCACTGGGCTGCAGAGGAGTAGGAATGACAAAAGTTAGAAACACATAAGAGGACTGAGCACAGTATAATATAGCAATATTAATTAATAATTCTAATATGCTTTACAGTTACAAAGTCATTTGGGGTTAATAAACTGACTGATCTTCAACCTTGCAGTGCAGGAAGCATAAGATATATTACTACTTTTTTAAGTAGTAATAATAATAATAAAAAAAAAAACGCTCCAGCATTGCCTTTGAAAATGTACATGTTATTTGATAAACATAATTTGGTTTATTACATGTTATCCTTCACCTGAAAAAAATGATAATTAGCTATTAAACTCTGTGCATTTAATATATTTTAAAATAAGCTAATATTTATTTTTTTCTTGGAGTTCAGGAGAAGATGACCTCAGAGAAACAAGATTTTTCATAAGCAGGTCTCCCAGTAGCAGATATAGCATTTCAGTCTTAAAATCTGCTGGTGGAACTGTTTGGTGAACTGTGACGATCCCACAATACCAAGAGTGTATGGAGACCCATCTGCACACAAAACTAATTTAAACTCAGAAATTCTGAGCCCTTAAGAGAAAGGAGTCACAAATCATAAATTTGCAAAAGCAAATATCCACAGTTATGGGGGTTTTGGCAGTGATGCTGCAAAGCATGTGCTAAAGTCCTTTGAATTCACAGTTCTTTTGCAAGTAAAATGGCTAGTATGCAAATCTCAAATCTGAGATTTACAGAAGCCTTTTTCTGTTATTATGATGTGGAATAGGTTTAAAATTAGTACCACCAACCATGAAGTTAGAGGTTTGTTAGGTAGCTTGCTGTTCTGGTTAATATTTACTCACCAAGTAAATCACCATGATTTTTCCATTATAAAGCATCTCTATAAAAAATCAGGATTGTGCAAATCTGGAGTATTAAAATATTGAGAACATCATCAGAATGAAGAGGTCATGGTTGACAAGGGAAAATGGATACTTATGGCATACGTAACGTAAAGGTTTAGTCACTTGTCAATGGATCTCTGCAGACAGTAGTGACTCAGATTTTGTAAAAATCCCATCTGGGGCTATCAGTGGGTGGTTAATGAAAACATAATCATAACAAACATTATTGTTTAACCCTGCTGTTTAAGTAACATTGTGTGATTGAAAGCACAGAATTATTTACCCTTATGACTGTGCATCCTGTGTACAGTCTACTTTTGGTAATAAATTACCATAGCATTTTTGCTAAACCAATTTATGGGTTCATTTAAAATGTTAATTCATAAGTGTCCTCTTGCATTTTATAAACTGAATCTCAGTTAAATGTTTTACCTTGTTGTACAGACCATTATTCTTAGCTTATCATATAGGCATACTGAATTGTAGAATACTAAACATACTATATAAATACTACAGACATCATATTATTTTTATGATATATATGGTATAGTGTCTCAATAGGCTCTGCAATGTAACAGTGCATAAGAATCTATTTAAGAAAACACACTGACTTATTTCTCTTATCCTATAAATACACATTCTTGAATCTACTACTCTAACTTATATACTAGTTTGAAAGAAATGTGTAGAGTCCTTGTTTTTCTATAACTAATTTTATTTTATTTACTTTAATAGTCTGTGAAGCTCAGTAAGACATAAACCATTAATCCACATTAAATAAACATGTAAGAAATTAAAGATTTATTACCAACCAACTAGAATGTTTTTCAGATAAGGTATCATCACATTCTTGTTATCCATAGATTGTATTTCCTTAAAATATGCTTAGCCATAAGTTAAATGGCTAATTAAAAAAATCAGGCAAAAAGAATGAATAGTTTCTAACATACTGTTCAGAGCAAAATAAATCTGTAGTGGTATATAGTTGACTTCTACCAAAGTTTTATCAAAGATTTTTCATATTTGCAAAATATAGGGATGAGACCCTGATGAACCATGGCTATCTGGCTTCAGTTCTAAGAAACAGAAATAAAATTGAGACTTTGACAAAAGAAGTAGTGCCAGTGGTTTTAAAGAGAAAAATGATTGTTTGTCTTTTCTGCATATTAATAAGGTACAAAAGATTTTTGTCATCCCAGCAGGGAAAAAAAATAGTAATAAAGCCAGTTGTATTTATGTAGAACATAATTATTTATTGTTAAAACATATTGCATATTTTCATGTGACCAAACACATGAAGATCCAACAAACTACTATCGATGAAAATTGTCATACATCAAATATGTATTATTTATGCAGGAGGAACTGAATGGGATTACTTATTAGAAGGGTCTGTAGAATCAGACCTGTTTGCAGTTAACCTTGGCAGAATGTATATGATGAATATATTGCAATAATTTTTGTAGTTGTTAAAAAGAAAAGGACAATAACAGGAGCTGCTTCATTGGCTTAAATACACATTCTGGTTTGGCAAAAATGTTAACAGTAATTTATTATCAGAGCTAGAATATACAGGAGAGGCACTGTCTAGTCAGTAGGTAATTTTCAGCCATTAATCATGCAGCCGTATTTACACAGGAAGGTTTTATATTGATATGTATATACTTACACACTCGATATGGTATTAAAATGTAAAGCAGGAACAACACAGTATGATACACATATATATGCTCAACAAAGCACAGGCTGTGTCCACTGAACATGAAGTTCCTATCATCCACAAACAAAGAATAACAAAATCCTTTGATTTAGTGAGGAATTGTGTGCCAGTCTCAAAATTAGGAGGTCAGATCTGGAGTCATCCACTCCCTGTCACACAGAGGTCCATCATTCTGCACTCATCCTTCTGGAGGATGTGTCTCTGGGGAGAGGGCTAGCTGTGTTCAGAGAGAAATATGGTATTGGCAGCTGGTGTTGCTCATGAAAAGGTGGGGAGAAGGTCAGCAGTAAGACCGACAGAGAGGAAAATCTTAAGTAGGGCTTCAGAGCGCTTTCTGCAGAGATGCTTCAGACCTCTCTTTTCACCCTTAGCCATGCAGGAAGTTTATTTTCTAGCACAGCTTCTGTTTCACTGAAATTATGAAGGTAGATAAAAATTATTTGACCGATTTATTATTTTTTTTTCCACCACAGGGAACATCTTTGTTGACATCTGCTACCACCAGTGACACTTTGAGATCAAAATAATTATTTTTTTTTCCATATTCTAAAAATTAAATATCTGCTCCAGCCTACATGAAGGCCAGACAATTTGTCACCACTTCCACAGTTTCCTAGGAATCATAGAAATTACCAACAAGTGACTCCTGGGCTATGGGTAATTTTGCTCAGCCTCTCAACACACTTGACTCAATTCATCTCAACTGAGTCTTGCCTCACATTTCCATTAGAGAGAGAAAAGGCTACCAGAGAAATGAATTTTTTTACAGGTTAACTTACACAATTGTTAACAGAGAAGAGACAAGCAGTCTAGACCAATATATGCACTATTTTCATTTCATATCCATATTTATATCGAGGTATCAGAGATACTTTACTTATAAAAAGAATGACACCTCACGTTTTCATATTTACATGTTTCAGAATTACCACCTCACAGAAATTCATCACTATCAGAAATTATTTAGCCCAGTCCTTTCACTGACTGAGTAAATTATGGGTATATGCTCCATAAGTAGCAGGCATCATTTTAAGCTGTTTGCCTACCTTATTTATTCGATAAATTAACTATTGGTGATGACTAATCCCTTAATTTTCTTAATTCTTGATGCAATCTCAAGGATTTCTAATTGTATGTCTGCTCTTTAAACAAAATTTTTGGAGAAAGGTTAAATTCATTGATCTTTTGATCTTTTGATTTTTTATTTTTATTTTTTTTTCCCCCACTGGGACATCCTTTCTTTGCTTCAGGTCATTTGAAAAACTATACTACATGACCAACAAGACCACTTGTCAGGCTTATGTATTAATATTTGTGAGGCAATGTGTTACCCAAATTGAAAGGTACAAATACAAATATTTTGTTACTTCGTGAAAAAATTCTCATTCACTTTCATATATGCATGAGAATACACAACAAAAAGCTGAGCAGTTCTGGCATCTATCAGGAAGAAGACAGCATATCTCAAAAATATGTCCTAGCAGCATTTATTAATATATTCCACATTTGTTTTCTTCCCTGCAGAGTTAATGCTTACACAATTTGCTTATTATTGTACAAATTCAGCCTCTTGCTGTCTGAGGATTTCAGGTGAATGCGTGCAGTCTGAGCATAGACTAGTCTAGTTCTTTATTTGTATTTTTATCCAACAGCTTTATAGATACAATTACTTCCCTTACATATGAAAAACTCTGTGAGGGCATGGAGAGAATTGCAGTTATTTGGATTATTGATATTAAAGGAGAGACTATCACTGGCCTACATGTGCATGTGCAAGAACAGAAAGAGCACAGAGACCTTCTGTTTCCCATATCCTCTTCTCTCTCTGCATAAAGGCAGTCCCAGCACATTCTTGTCCAGATGGTAAAATTCACTCCTCAGAAAGTGAAAGGTGGCAGGAGATCAAATGACAGCTTAGATACCCCTTATGGATCAGTCTACAAATAGAGAAAGAGACCATGCCAACTATCAACCTAAGGTTGCAAAGACCATATTCCTGTTAACGTCTAAGCAAAGCCCACAAGGCAGAGCCTCACCCAGAAATTCCCTTGAGAATCAGCACAGTGCAAAGTAGAGCCTTAAAAGTGCAATCTCGCTCTTAAGGTTATATATGAGTTTCCTAAATGCTCAGTCAGCAGCAGGAACATTAACTATCACTTCAGTCAATCACAATTTTCAAAAGTTAGGAAAGCACTGCCTGAGACATGGTTAAGACATAATGATTTATAATATATCAATCCCTGGTAGAGTCTCATTACTTTCCTTTTCACAGTTCCTTCCTGGGAAGGCTTCTTCTAAGCTACTATATTAAGATCCTGAATCAATTTTATACCTAAGAAATCTCTAAAAGATTCTATCAATAAAACATACTGGTCTGGTAAAAGTCAATTTGACCTTTGCGGGTTTGTGTTAGTTTTCTAAGAGTTCAACTTTAATTACAGTCTTATCCAACTTCTTTTTTCCTGAAAGTACTATTATTTTAAGTGTCCCTAGCAAGCACTGGTTGACTCCCATTTTCTTAATCCAAACTGTGTTTACACTGTATTTGTATGTTACTATACCAGTTTTAAACTCATGTGGTAAGGAGACTCCATTTGCTCCAGGTTACTTCAGAGACCTCTGTCCTCCAATATCTACCAGTTTCTAAGCAAGATTTTGCAGTAAGGTTATTTACAAATATAAATGATTCAGAGACCAAAATCTACATCCACATACCTGGAAAACCATGTATGTGTGAAAGCAATCCAACAAACAAGAAAAAAAAATACATTCTTATAGTCCTGGTACTGTTGTTATGTAATTTTATACTATAATTTACTACATCTGTCTGTAATAATCTACTCCTCATTCATTTGAATGCTCGAGAGAATTGCTCTGATATGATTAATAGGCTATTGATTTTTTAAAAACAGTATTGTCTAAAATCTTGGAGTTTTCATTTGCCAAAGTATCCTACTGGTAATAAAGATATGCAAATTATAATAATTTTACAAAATATATATATATATTTGCACCCCAAATTCCACACAAAAAAAAAATCCAGAAGGATTATGCTTCTGCCAATTTAGAATGTAATCTTACAAGCTTTGTATACAAAATTTTTCTCACATAGGTATCCAGATGCAACTGATAGAAGTGTGTATCTGAATGTGTTTATGCACCCATACATATTTATAAAGAATACCCAACTTACTTTTTTTTGGTGCTATTTTAGTCTTAATTTCTTGTTATCTCATTAAAAATAAAAGAATCACAGTTTCCAGCAGTTCCCAGCACTTAATGTGCCTTCCAAAGGCTAAAAAAATAATATTGTGACATCTTTTAATAAGTACATGTGATCCAGTTTCAATGTCTACTAATGTCAGTGAAAGGACTCCAATTCGTTCAACAGGTATTGGATTAGGTTCATAGTTCATCCAGTCTTATTCATAAGATTTTCTTTTTCTTCCATTCCCTCCAAATCATTCTTTTAAGAAATGGGCTGTTGTTTGGAATAAAACATACAGACTTCAAAGATTTTTAATGTGTTCCTGGTAGTTGCTGCTATTTTAATGAATCAAGTGAATGACACTAAGTGATGCATTAACACAGTAATGGCTGGCGGGATTATTGCTCACATGATGTATTAACAATGTACAGGCCAGCAGGAATAACACTCCAGTAATATATTAAGAAGCAACATCTGGCAAGTACCCATGCTCAACCTTCAAGCACTGCAGTGTTAATTGCAGTGTTGCTTCAATTGCACAATTGAGGTTGCATTTGTGGCTTATAAACATGAGGCTCTTCATATTTATCAATATCATAGTATTGTGCTTTTTGAACTATGTATACTGAACATAGAAGGGCATATATATGACATCCTTTGGGATAAAAGAGAAAGATACTTAGAAAATTGTATTTGAAGCATAAACAAGAAATCTTTTATATTACAGTAAAGAGTCTCTCCTCTTGGAACATATTTCCACTGTGTATAAATGCCTAAACTGTTTCAATCTCCAGATCTAAACAAGAACAGAAAAATTATGACAAAATGGAGTAGAATATGCATTTCAGAAAATTCTACTAACAGCTCCAAAATCCTTATATATGGTTCCTTGGTGTCTTCTCATGTATCTCTTTTGCTCCTTTTTTTTTTTCTTTTGCAGTGGAAGATTTTTTTTTCTCATCTTTGCTTTTAACCATTGCCCTTCATTCTCCCAATGAACTATTCCATATTCAGTCAGTGTTCTAGCAAGTAATCAGCTAGAACATGTAAAATTGAAGAAAAAAAATAAAAATGAGAGCATGCTCTTTCATAATATTCCAGGAATGTATCAATTCAATCAAATTTCTTGGAAAACAATTGCATGATGTGTCTTGATAAGGCTTGTTGTAATGCAACATTTTGATTGTAATACAAAAAGTTGAAGTTGGAATGAAATATTTTAAATGTTGTAAAACAAATACTTCATTTCATGCAGGCTGGAAATTCTGAGACTAACCAGTGCCAGTCATTGATGGAAAAGTTTTTGATGCTCTTGCTGTATCGGTATAACTGTACACCTCAGTGCGATAGCAGCTAAAATATCACAGTTCTTATTAAAATGTAATATACCACATCTCATAGCTTAACATCCATAGCTTAACTCCAATCTTAATAAGTATTCAGAATCATTTTACAGAAGTTGAAATGTTGCTTCTTATCTGTTGAAATCCTGGATTGATGTTGGGCATTTAGCATTATGTATGCCGTTGTCTTTTTTTCTTCTGTTTGTGTCATTAGGTTCCTGAAGCTGCTCCTTTCGATCAAACAGAGAAGTAGAGCTGCATGTTAACACTTTCTTGTGTTCATCCTATAGATACAATGTCTAGTTGTGATTTTTGATGTGCTTCTCTAGAATACAGGAAATGTATTCACTCTTCTCTGGTAAGCAGAGTTCTGCAAAGCAGAGTAATGGGACATCACTGGAGTCTCTTAACTTCTTCATATTTTCAAATAAACCATGCAGCACTATAAATAGATTGTGATAAATTGTACATTTCATGATGATCATGAAAATGTACAATTCACAGAATTACAGAATGGCTGAGGTTGGAAGGGACCTCTGGAGATCATCAAGTTCAGCCCCCCTGCCAAGCAGGCTCACCTAGAGCATGATGCACAGGATCCAGGTAGGTTTTGAGAATCCCCAGGGGAGACTCCACAGACTCTCTGGGCAACCTGTTCCAGTGCTGTCACCCTCACAGTAAAGAAGTGTTTACATATTTGCAAAATGAAAAAAATAAAATAAAATAAAAGGATTGAGAGTGTATATCGGTAAAATATCTCCCACTTCTTAAGTATGGAAGTAACTAAAATTTGACACTTCAAAATACAATCAGATTTTTTTGACAATTACTCTTGCTTCTTAGCAAAGAGCTGTAAAATGATCTTCAGTAGTGAAACATGGCCTACTGTGAATTATTAAGGAAGAATTTAGTACTGCATGTCATTAAAGTACATGGCAAAAATTCCACTAACTTCATCTGAGGTCAGAATTTTGTCATTAGTTAACAAAGCTCTAGAAGAAGATTCCAGCATGAAACAGAAACTAGTGATTTTATCATGTCAATTTTATCATATTTCTCAAATTAAGAGAAAATTCTAACTCTGGGTAAGGCAAATGGTAAGTAGCTGGAGTTAACTGTTTTAAGTACAGGATAGTATACACTGCCTGTAAAGTATCATAGATCTAAATTATATCTTAAACATAGAATGAATCTTTAATTTTCACAAAAGATTTTTATATCTATGTCTGTATAGGCTGAATGGTCAGACCTTCATTGCATTGCTTCACAATAGTATTTTCCTAATAAAATACTGAGATGTGTCTTCTTATTTGTATGGATAAATTTAAAAGCACCAATCTGAGTTTTGCATATGCAGAATCTTGGGCTGGAAAAATGATTGATTTAAAAAAGTTGTGCTACTGTCTCTTTGGTTTTCTAGATTTTGTTCTCTAATAATTATTTTGAGACTTTAAAATCTTTTGCCATTATTCTAGTCTCTTGTGCTATTTTTTTATATGCACTACCATAGATTCAGAGCCATTCCAGACTTGCACCAATGTAAGTACCTCTGAATTTTAAAAGCAAATATATTTTATTATCACTAAGGCTTACACTGTAAGAAATTATACCATTAAAAGAAAGCCTAGGCTGCTAAGCTGTTCATAACTAGGTTAAATCAAGAAGTGTACTGCTGTCACCACCTATTGGTTGTCCATTTAGGTGTAACAACCAAATCTTTTAGAGAACAGAACTGAAGCTAATTAGAAAAATTAGCAAACACAACCGAAGAATTAATAAGAACATTTAACATTGAGTTAAAAATCTCAAATTCAACTCATTCATTAAGCGTAATTTCGAAGTTCATTTAAGCATATGCAGAGGAATGAGAAACAAATGTGTCCAGCTCTCTGTGCTTATCAGGAGAAAGATTACTTCCCAGTAGCTGAAACATCTGACATAGAAATGGATCCTTAATCTGGTAACATAAATAAACTAATTTCTGACAATTCTTTTTGAGCACAATCTAAATTACCAAGGTAATTAGCCTTACTTACTAAGGTTTACCCTATTAATTTGATCTTTTAAGAAGGCAAAAAAATTCCAGCATCAGGAAATACAGTAAACACACTTACCACCCTACAATGCACCACTGTACAATGCCAAAGCCATCATAAAAGTATTAGATGTATGTCAAGATTAAAACATTGGCAGTGAAGTTTGTGGTCCAGTTCAAGCCAAGAGCACTTTGTGCACATCAACAGCATTGAGCATGGTCAGAATACTTGGACAACCTGGACAGGACTTGCCTGTGTAAGATGGATGGATCAAGGATGCTGTTTACACTGTCTGCACCCTGCAGACTGGCAAATACTAATAGGCCAGTTCTGAAGGAGAGCAGGCTACTCTTTATATAACATGATAGCAAATACTGCATTTGGCAAGAAATTCAGGAGGGTGTTTTCCAAGCTTAATAGGGCTTTCTGGGACTGTTTCTGACCCCATTCAATTCAGTTCTTTGTAGCATGGCTTCCTTCCAGCACTATCAACATGCCATTCATTCAGGGAAATTCACTTTAAGTCAATGGTAAATTTGCCTGTATGAGTTCTGACTTTATTACCAATTAATCTTTGGAAGTCAGCTTGCATGTAATTTATTTTAAAACTATTTTCCTTTGCATAGTACATACATAAAAAGTAGTGATATTTTGTGAGAACTCTAAGTTGCAAATAAGAATGTATAATTTTTAATAACATAAAATCCAGAATAACATTGATAGAAAATTGTACTGTTTTCATCTATTTTCATCCTACCATTATTTATAATATTACCACAACAATTTATATAAGTGTGTTTGAATTTTATATATAACCAGCTGACATACAGATACACATTAAAAGTCTTGTCAATGATCAGAGCATGTACAAATCTGTACTTTCTGTTTATTGCAGTTTACTTTGATTTAGTGTTTATAAAATGCTTTATATCTCTGAAGGACATTATACCAGAGAACACCGGAGTGAAGACTAAAGCAGCATTAGTAATGAAAGTGAAATGTCAAAAAGTGTTCTTTGCCCTAATTCAACAACACAAAATTCACGTGCATGATTCAGTTTACAGGGTTTCTTTCACTTCATCCTGAGATCACTTGCTGCATCAGGGTCTGACTGCACACAAAACATAATGGGTAACAAAGGGCGGGAAACTCTGTCACAGTGCCTTGTTCATGAACACCAAGGAATGCAAATCATCCTAAATAAAGAGCCAGACCAGGATGAGCTTACTGAACTGAAACAACAGGGATCATTTGTGGTAGAAGCTGATTCTTTGTGTGAAGAGGTTGTCAGACTCTGGCCCAAAAAGTTCAGACACTTTCTTCACAAAGAGTGAAACTCAGCAGCTCCCATGCACACTGAGCAACTGCTCTTGGAAGTGGCACTACCCCAGGAACAGGATTCAGAGGCAGGGGTTTGCAATCTCTCCCAAACAAATGAATAAAAGTCTGCCCACTTTCTGATAATTCCTGAGGAGAAAACAGGGCTAGATTTGTCATGTATAGTATTCAGTCTGGATCACTCACCCCGCTCCCCACTTGAAACAAACCTTCTCTTTGTGTAATGGAAACGTTCCCTAATTACTTATGACTGACCAATTATATAATAAGTGTTACGTTAATACTATATATAGTCAATCTACTTGCATTTTGTGTCACACAAGGATTCTCATTTTATATACTGTACTTCTCCATTTCCTTTAATGATGCCAAGTAAATTAACATCAAGTTTTCGGCCTGCTAGTTTGCTCAGACATGTCTTCTTAGATATCTTTAAAATCAGTTCTGACATTTTAATGGGATATAATTATTATAATGAGAAATCCATTATAGGGATGAGATTGAGGTCATATTAGGAAAACATTTCCCCCCTTTGTTATTGCATGCAGTGAAGTCTGTTGATCTTTTGAAACAGGCTGTGATTTAAAAAAAAAAAAATAAATATAAAATTTTAATGTGAGTAAAACAAAGTAAATCCAGTGTGGAAGCATTTTTGTTTGTATAGATCTAAGGCAAAATGTCTTATATGTATATTTGCAGTGACTTTGAGAAACTCCTAATGCTATTCTGCAGGTATACAATCCTTAGAGAAAAAATGGAGCCGCTCTGAATTCCCCCTTTAATCTATCCTGTATACTATTTTGTACATCTGTCAAAGCACATAATACTTCTTATGTAATACAGGTCTATAGAAAGCATTTTTATTTCCAGCTGGCATACTTCTAAATTCAAACTCTCAGACATAATTTAGTTATTTTTTTTCCCTATATGTGGACTGTTTATTTACGTTACAAACTTGCACAGAAAATGTAACTGTACACTAAACCATTAGTATTCTGTTGGGAAGAGTTGTGTTTTGTGTTGGAGGCAGTTCACATTAAACTCAAGGTCTTAATACTCCTTTGAGGCTTCTGAAGCCCCATGGCAACTCTTGAAAAGACTTTTATTCTTCAGCATATGTAAATTGGATAGGGTGAAGTCAATGTGATTTAAAGCTAACATCTCTTCAAGAACTCAGATGAGACAAAGGTTTTATTAAATGATATAGTAGAGGAAATTGAAGTTCCAACATTTCAGTGTAATGTGATCATGAAGATGGAAAATAATATTTAGTGAAATTAAAAGTGCAGGCTTGAAATTTACATCACTCTTAATCTACATCTGTTCTTTTCATTTAATTTATCTGACATGCCCCACTTCTTCCAGGGGAATTACAGAACAAGATCTATTGGATATAGGGATATTAGCAAGACTGCATTGGGGTCACATGGTGATTTATGCAACAACCTTTTTATTATATTAATTAGGCAGAGATAATAGCAAATTAAAAAGAAGAGTTAAAGTTTGTATCACACAAAGATCCTTATGATGCTTATAATTAAATACAATATTTATGTTCACGTACATTACACTGTTGCTTTAGATTGTTTATAAGAGAAAAATATATTTGAAAAATTTTAGTCTGAAAAATAGACCTGATTTCAAGTTATTTGTTTGAAAACTGAGCACATTTAACATTTACAGAGAGATCTAATTTAACTGGTGCTACATTAGGGCTTAACAAGGTGTTACTGTTTGTCAAAAGTTGATCTATGACTTGTACTGGGTTATTTGTGTCATAAATTCTTTCATCCTGTACATTTTCTCAGACATTCATAATTAACTGTTCAGAGTTCAAAATAATGCATTTCATGATACAGTATTGTAAGTACTTTTCAGAATTTGAAAAAGGCAGAGAGGAAACAAAACACACACACACACACCAAAACAAAAACAAAAACAAAAGCACAAACACACAAAAAAACTTGTTTGCACTGATTTGAGCTTTAAGTGAATAAATAATTGTCATCGCGGAGGGGAACATGCAAAGTACAAAGACTACAAATATCAGAAAAGGAGCTTTAATTCTTGAGGGCTTTTACAGTCTAAGAGGTAACAGCAGGTATGAAGGATGGAGGAGGATCTACAACACCATTTATGCCTTTCCAACCTTCTCAGGACATTGCCCATTTCTTTTTACATGTGTGCTCTGGTAGTAGACATGGAACATTTTAAATGATTGTGAGAAAACTGTGTCTAAAAGTAACTGCTTTCTATTCCTCCCACCTCCAAGAAGATACCAGACTCGATATGACAGCACAAATTCCAGCAATACAAAACTGCAATTCTAGGGTAACTGTTTTTATGGCGTCATTTAAAAATGATAGCCTTCAATATTTAAATTATAAGGCATTTACTTCTATTTGAGTTTACATTTTAGTAATATGTACTGACTTCAGCTGGAACAGAGACTTCCTGAACTAAGTGTAGAACAACAACTTGTCCCACTGGGAATGAAGAAAATCAGTTCTGTGAATATTTATTTATTTATATATATTTTGCCTCACTTCTATTGCTGCTTTTTATTCCCTACATAGATTTGAATTAGGTGGAACAAAACAAAACAGCTGCATGCATCTTTACTGAAAGTCATATTGAGTAACATATAAATGAAGTACCCTTTGGTTCAAGAAGGACCTTGCCATATTGACTGTGTATGTTGTATTTGGAAACTTGAAGTTATATTTGGAAATGGGATTTTCAGATATGGAAGGCAAACATTTATTTTTCAGTAAAGAGTGAATATATAGCCTGGTTACCATTTATATAAATGGTTACATTGGAATAGATTGTTCAAAATGGTCACTTTGATAGTCTCTCTTCACAGTAAGTGGAATAAGACAACTACCTCCAAACACCCTCAGCCCAAATAAACTGTGATTGTTCTCTGGAGTTGCTAATACTTCTTTGTTGCCTTTAAAATGTCATAAATTGGGTAAGCTTTTAACAGGATTATCAGTGAACAAGCTTCAGAAAGTGGAGTGAACCTGAACATACCTGACTCGATTATTCAACAGATTTGACTTATACCAGAGTACTGAAATATTCTATAGAAAAAAAATAATACAAATATGAGTTAGTTAAGTCTCTTAATGTCCTTGCTTCCCATGGACAAATGAACAATTCCAGATTACTTGTATCAGACCAGTTCACATTTAAAAATAGGGTTTGTCCCTCATACTGAATGCCACAGGTGGCGCGGGGCCAGGCCGGAGGCCTGAGCCGGCGTGGGGAACACCAGGCATGGCCTGGGGCCAGCAGGGCAGCACTGCCCTCAGACGCCAGCAGACTCAAGACTGTCAAAACAGTGTCTCTGGGTGGCCCGCAGTCCTAGGGCGCAAGCTGTGGGGCTGTGTGTGTGTTAGGCACCCCTAGAGCACAAGCTGTGGGGCTGTGTGGGTGTTAGGTGCTCATGAAACACATCTTGCACCCTCATGAGTAGGGGTGTGTGGAATGTGAGGGACAACCTGGTGAAGGGCTGTGTGGCTTCCAACTGCTTGCTGGGGTGGCTGGAGTTTGCCCTGTGCCTGTGTGGAAGACAGCGTGCATTTGTGAAGGCCCTGGGGTGTTTCCAGAGAAGGGCTATGAAGCTGGTGAAGGGCCTGGAACACAAGTCCTACGAGGAGTGGCTGAAGGAACTGAGGTTGTTGAGTCTGGAGAAGTGGAGGCTCAGGGGAGACCTTATTGCTCTTTACAACAACCTGAAAGGAAGGTGTGGGAAGCTGGGGGTCGGCCTCTTCTGACAGATAACTACTGATAGGACTAGAGGAAATGGCCTCAAGTTGCGCCTGGGGAGCTTTCAGTTGGAAATGAGGAGACGTAACTTATCAGAAAGAGTAGTCAGGCATTGGAATGGGTTGCCCAGGGATATGGTAGTGTCACCATCCCTGGGGGTGTTAAAGGAATGGTTGGAACTGGTGTTTAGGGACATGGTTTAGTGGTTGACATTGGCAGTAGAGCAATTGTTGGATCAGGTGATCTTAGAGATCTTTTCCAACCTTAATGATTCCATGATTCTGTTATAATGCTTAAAAGAGCAGGAGAAATCAAATCCATTAGTCAGTGATCTAACATCAGAAGTGCTAGATTTGCTGACTTCTTCATGATCAATTCTGAAAATGAATGTAATAACTCCCAATAATACTGCTGCTTATGAGCTACTCTTATGAGGTATATTTTCATAGAATATATACAATTGTTTGGTAGAACAGGCATGGACTAAGTGATAATCCCTAGTCTTTACAAAGATAAAGAGAAATGGAAAAAATCTACCACTCTGATGACAACAGTTCTTAAAAGCACAACAAATTGCCTTGCAAATCTATGCAGTTTCACAAATAATACAAGTTCTGTTCTTAAGTTATGATCACTTGCTTCATCTATTTTACAGCTTGCAGATTGGTCCATATTCAAAGTGGAAGCAGGTTTTTTGTTTGTTTGTTTTTTAATTAAGTACTGCTTAAATTATGGGACATGAAGCATATAAATTGAACTTTTAAAACAATTTTGACTGTTAAACAATAGTCTTTTACCATAACCATTGTGTACAGCTGCCAAAGTTCACAATTTTTCCTATAAAACAATCTTCAAAGTTGCAACTAGCTATTTATATTGCAATCCCCTTATTCTATTAATCTGCAGTTGATTCTGTGTTTCTAGTAAATCACTCCAGTGTACACTGTCTACAAGCACTTTGCCTGACATCTGGACTATTTCCCCTTAAAATTTAATGCATGATGTTTGAAGACAACTATCTATACAGCATGAAGAGTACAAACAGCACAGAGAAATAGCAACACATATATTTCAAGACAGTTAAAGAGATTATTTCCTTATCATGACAGCAAAATGGCTTTATGTGTTGTACATTCATTATCATTCAGGAAGTTCAGAATGTCATTTTTCCTCTCTCCAATGCATACATATTTTACATTGATTTCTGGTTCCCATGTCACAGCATACCTAATTTCAAGAGTGAAAAAAAAATAAAATAAAAATCAATACTATGCTTGTGAGATGCTAAGATTTTCTGTGAACTGCTGTATGTTGGGAATTACATGTGTATGACTGAAGTAAGCCTTATCACTTAACTACAGAGATGAGGGGTGCTTTGTGTAAATCCAATATTATTCTTCAAAGTGCACTGTCCATGGATAACGATTCTTTTACTATTGTTTGTATTGATCAGTTGATTTCATTCTCTGACTACAAATGCTACTTGTTACCCAGATTCACAACTCTCACATATGTGACATAACAAATACAATTATCCTGTTAAGTTGGCTGAGCCATGTAGTGAAATAATGCTGTTCTACTATGGAGATGAAAGAGAACATAAGTGCAGATAACTTCAGGAATACTTCAGAAAGCCTTTCCTGACATGTTATGAAGTCTCAAATAACCAAGATAGTCTTTTCGGTTCCAATTCTGGAATTGCACTTTCCTCCAATCACCCATGTCTGTGAATAGCAAGTTGATATTACACATCTAACATTTAGACAGCAATGAGAAGAACATGAAAGATTACCATGAAATTCTCGCCATAAAATCAATAGCCTAAGCCTTGAGCAAGGCCAGGGTTGAAGTGCTGGTGGTAGATTTATGCCTTCATAGAGCTGAAATAATAGTTTTCTGAGGTTGAGAGAAATTATGGAACTTCATTAAAGCTGCCATCATGGACAAATTTTGCAACGAAGACTTCGCATTTGATGAATGATGCTGTGTGCCTAAGTGCACTGGCTGATTTAGAGTTCAAACCTTTTGTAGTACATTCCATGAAGATAAAATATTTAGTGCCACTATATTTTGGGCTCCATATTTTTGACAATATGTTTCATGCCTCATTTGCCACCAAAGTAATGAGATTTTAGTCAATGTTCAAAGACCGACTTCACATTTTTCATGGCAAAAACCCAAATGGGTTATTTTATTTTTTTTACACTAGCGTACTGCTAGTTCAATGAAGCCCTGAAGTATATGTAGACCTTGAGGCAGCCAAAGTGTAAAACATTGACTTTGCAACACATAGAAGGCAAGGAGCAAAAACACTGATTAATGATTGTAGTTGCCCATTGGTTCCTAGAAAATAGTCTTCTAATTACATTTTTTCCATATAGTAAGGTGCAATGATACAATACTAATCTCTTCAGAAAGTAAACAACTTCTCATATATGCAAATATAGAAATGTAGAACACAGACCTTTCTTGTTAAGTGTTTAAAGATATCTGTCCCAACTCCAGTTTTGCTTTCTCTAAGACACCTGAGATTATAATGGGCTTTTGGAAGTACAGACAGTGAAACAACCAATAGAGCATTACATGAAACATTGACAATAATTTATCTCCTTTTTTCACAAATAAATTACTGCTCAAAATATTGTTTTACTGAGACAATATGTACCCATAAGTTCTGTCAAAAGACCAGACTGTCTTTTTATTTTCCAAAATGGAAGATAGGGGGAAATTTCTTACTCTTTTACAACACTCATGATGGTCTTTTACCATGTAGAGAAATAGTCCTACCATGAAATTCTGAATAAAAAGATAATAAGAAAGCAAACACAGAGGGAAGAAACGCATACTTAGAAGCCCTGGAATGGCTTTTAATATGTCAGGCATGGTTTGCAGTGGCTAAAAAGGAGTTTGCTCCCTCTGCAATCAGGAGTACCAACAGTGTAAATTGCTAGTTTTAAATCAAGTATTGAGTGAAACAGGAACTGGAGTACAAACATCAAAGAACACGATAAAAAAGCCCAGCCTGAACAGCATTGTGCCAGGCTTACCATTACTAAACAATCTAACACAAAGCTATGCTTATAACCAGAAAAGAACTAGAGATACAAGAGATTTACGAGAGAGGTGTTTTTAAATTACAGGAAAAGTTACATTAAAATAATAAGAATTGATTGCATGAGTTGCCCTTTGTATATTATGGACAAATATGATATTATAGAAAAGTAAGTGCCTGGTTTCAAAAAGAAGGTGCTACCACTGTGGAAGGCTACATCTGACACCTTAAGGAATAGCTACCAGTCACCATAGTTGTTAAGAAAGCCTAAATTCTGTGAGTGCAAATACATTAGCAATCATCATCTGTAAGTATATTTAAATTGAGGCAGAGTTCTAATGGGAGCTCCAATCTTTCTGCTTCTTTAAACTACATTTCAATGGCTAAACTTCAGGCATAGATATTCAATAATATTACAGTACACCACTATATGTAGTGTGTTGTAAAGTACTATACAATCTCCATTACTAATAAAGCTTTTGAACGTATGTAGAACACAATATCTAAGCATGATTTTTTAAGTAGAGAAACACAAATGAAACCATAAGTAAACTTTCTAAGCCTGTCTGTGTCAAAGCTGGCAAGCAATTAAATTGTGCTGCAAAGGCTTTTAAGAGGGACCATCTTTGCAAGTTTGCCATTTTCAATGCAATTGTACTCAATTCCAGCACCATGTATAATAAAGCCTTGTATAAGAAGGTGTCTGAGAGTGTAAAATCTTAATCTGATGGCACATCAAGATGAAACTGATTTTAAAGGTTAAAATTTTATTCCAGAGCACCTACCTTCTACATAGCTATGCAGGAAAAAGATGGTGTCACTTTCTCGTAACTATTCAGAAGCTAAAGGTGTTCAAGTGAGCACCAGGACAAGACAAGAGGGAAAACTAGAATTAGTAAATAAGCTAACAACAATTTATAAAAACCTGAATTATTATGTTACAGAACAATATTGTAGGATGATTTATTCTATGTTCTTCCTCCTTCCAGTTGTATCCACCCTACCCTCACTTCCCTAATGGCAGCAGTGCACTGTAAAATGTATATAGGAAATGGGATCTTAGAAGTGGCTGATGCTAACATGGAATAGGACTATGGAGCTGTCTAGTCTCTCCCAGACATTTTGGGCATAATTCATGTCCATCTGTTCCCTTTCATGCTGCAGTCCAGAGGGAAGCAGATGGGACCCACTCTGCAGTCTTCTTCTGAAACTCATATTCATTATAACCTAATTTTTAAAATGACAGTCTTGCTGTCAGCAATGCCGCTCAACCAATTTTTCCCCCCTCTACAGAAGCAAAAATAACCTTTACAATAATGGGCTTTGCTGATAAAGGTCATAATGTTAAAGAGATACTAACAAGCAAACCATCTCTTCATCCCTGGAAGCAATCTTGTTTCCATTCCAAGCCTTGGACTGGATCTGGGCATGACTCCCTAACATGTGGTGTGGCTGATGCTTCCCTGACATTTTTCAGCAAATGCAGAGGAGTGATTTTTTTTTTCCTACTGTGTCAGAAACTGCTGCTGCTTGTTTCACTAGCTGCCAGATTGCTAGCTCTTTTTCTTCCTGTTGTTCTGTTCTGAGGCAAGCACTATCTTAAACACTTTCCCATTTTATGATGACTTATCTTTAATAAGTCTTTAATAGTATTGCTTTTCCAACATTGTTAAAGACTATATAGAAAAATCACTGGATGGAGAAATAGTTATGTTTTCTGCTGCCATTCTTCTAGTGTTTTTGAGCATAGGCCTGTTCTTTAAATTCTATTTAATGATAATTTTGTGTATGGATTCAGTGCATAATTTGCTCCCTTCCCCCTTTGTCCCCGAATAAAGCATACAGTGATGCTCTCCTGACATTTTAGTTAGAAGTTTTATTCTATGTATTTTTTAGATGGTTTCTTCTTTGTTGGGATAGGAATAAGTTAGTGTCATCAGTCAATCTTGTACTCCTGTGGTTTTACTCAAGAAAATAATTCATTTGACAGAGCACTGGGACAGGTTGCCCAGAGAGGTTGCAAAGTGTCCTTCTCTGGAGATACCAAAACTCTCCTGGATGCCATCATGCACAATGTGCTCTAGGTGACCTGCTCGGCAGGGTTGTTGGACTAGATGATTTTCAGAGGTCCCTTCCAACTTTGGCCATTCTGTGACTCTGTAATATTAAACATGTTGCAAACAAGATAACAAAATACACAAATCCACTGACTGCCACAAATCCATTGACTGCAACCTATCAGAACATAAGTATATGATTTTTTTTAAATTTATTTCTAGCATTTTCTTCATACAAGTTTTGGGAATGTGCTGATTCAGGCATAAGCAATTACCCATTTAAATGCATTTGATGGTTGTGTGCTAGATCAGTTCTAGTTCTATCCTGCTGTGGTACATAAATCTTCAGGAGCAAACACCACTTCTAATTCCTGTCTAGATCAACATTAAACAACTGAATGTAAGTCATCATTGCAGAGATACAAGACCGGCAAGGGTTCACCTTTAACCTGTTACCCTGAGGGTGGAGCAGACAATGCATAGTTATGAATGAACAGAATTTTACTTATGTGTTCATCCCTGTGTCTGACAGAAGAAATGTGGAATATCAGAACTCTGCATAAATAGATAACAATGATAAATGTTAAGAAAACCAAGATGACAAACAGAAGTTCTCCTCATTAGCAAAGCCTCTATGACTTCCCTACATGGAATGCCTCACATGTCTCAGTCTGACCTACAGTGATGAGGCTTTTTTCATACTGCTGCATCTTAAACAGCAGTTCTGCTGATTAATTCCTTTGTTGTCCTGACATATTGTTCCTAGCTAGATATTTTTAAGAGGGCAGAAAAAGCAAAATATTTAAGTGCACATTGACACAATCACAGAATACTGCTCTTCCTCACTTTGCAAAGGAATACATGAGAACTTTACACTGTATGTCTTTCTCTCTGCATTTTTTTTTTTTCTATGAATTTGACCTGAGGTTCAGAACATGTCTTTATACCTTCTGGTAACCTTGAAGAATATCTGGGAGTATGCAGAATCTTAAACATTTTTCATTCCCTCAAGTAAACTGAAAAACGTTACAGGCTGTTCCATATACATGAGTTACTGCTGTCTAGTGCTGATGAATCAGGCATACCACATACCCATTCTTGCCAAAAGGCAAGAGTGGTTATCACTTCCTTTTTGCACTGCTTAAGTAAATTATTTATTATAGGTTCAATTGAATTTTAAAATACTAAAATATATTACTTGCCTTAACTTTAGATTCTAGTTTAATTGTTGATTTTTTTTTCTAAATGCTTAAGATATTTAAAATGTAAGAAATCAAAAGGAATCTTGAATAAGTTTTTAAAAATAAAACAGTGATTGAGCACATGGTTTGTTGCAAGAGTGGAAAGATCTTAATTTACCACATATGATCATGAACCACATGCAATTAAAGCATAGCTTATACATGTACATATTTTGTTTTATATAGCATGTGCAGCCTCTCAAAGAAATGAAAAAGAGTGTTCAGAAGTGATGCAGAATTCTCCTGCCCAACTGCGTTATCATTTCCCTCATCCGCTCTCTTTCACTTCAGGGTTATAAATCTTTGTTTCTCTTTGAAGAAGTTACATTAATATTTAATTGGAAAACTTCATAAAATGTTATAAAAACATTATACCAAACACAGAGTAATGCCCAAGAGAGTAAACAGCAGGATTTGCGTTATGTAGTTTAGTTGTGCATTTGCATTTCATTCTAATATCACTGACCTACTAAAAAAAAAAAACCTGCTTTCATTCTTACTCTGTGTGTAAAGGAAACATATTTTTGTCTAAGGAAATTAAATCCATGAAAAATCCCTGTCTTACTGCCATTTACCTCAGCCATTTTGGGATGGGTTTTTAAAAAATACAGACTTGTTTTCAAGGCATTAGCGAAATGCATAATTAAATAGCTCTCAAGAATTTGAGATGTATTTCATTGTGCACAACTCTTGTTTTTGATTTAATATCACTTATTTTATGATGCCACATGCATTATAACTCTCATATTCAAAGGCATTCTAGTACTGAAGGTCAAACCATAGATGTATCTGAAATTATTAAAAATTGATAGATTTTGACACAGAAGTATCACTGAGAAGAACAAATAATTCAAAAGATTCAACTTGAGATGAGCAAATTTAAGGGCTGTTCTTATGCTGCATCTAATGTATTTAATTCATTATGTGAATACATTGCACTTAAGATAATCTGGCTATGAGAATGATGAGACTCAATTTCTGGGTCCTCACAGTGGAGAAATATATTACCAGATGCCCTTACCATCTACCCCTCAATTGCACATCCACAGTGAAGCTGAATAATGTATTTCATATCAGTGCCTTATCAGTTCTAGTGCTTCTTATTAACCTTATTTTTTCATTAGCTATTGAGGATTCAGGTTCTGAAAAAGTATAAGATGAACTAATTAAGGCCTATGGAATGTAGTACTCTAAGGCCCTACATCCTAGCAATTAGGTGTTTTTTTTCACACACAAATGACATGACATTAATGCAACCTATTAACACATTAAATTAAGTCATTGATAAACCCTGTATTCAGACTTTTGTCTTAATGTATTTTTTAACACTGAGCAATTCATTTCAAAATAATTATGCTAAAAACCTTACTTATCCAACTATTCTGTTACCTAGGTTAGTGGTTAGACAAAATGCTGTATTAAAAATCAAAATATAAATATTTGTAAACAGAATGCACAATTCAATGAAAACTTAGAACCACATGTCAAAATGGCGACATTTTCTGAAAAAAGCTTAGGTCAGTCTTTAAAACCAAGCAAACACTTCATCATCTAAGACTGTTTTCTCTAGGTTTTACAGTCACTCAGATTTGACTCCAGAACACGTATTTGTGTCTATGTAGTCTGAGCTTTTTCAAACACGGAACTTCCACTGGTGTCTCAAGGAAGCTACTGCTCCATATCTCTGTAAGTCCCAAATGAGTAATTGTTCCAGTTTTAAAGTCCAAGCTGTATCTCTTCTCCTAAAAGAACTCTGTATTTGGGACAAGTATAGAATATGAAATAGATATGCTGTACAGATTCACTTTGGACTTGAAGGAAGATTTTACCTTTTATCTTAATGTTTGTAATTCTCTGTAGTATAACAGAATGTGAAGTTTCACTTTTGGATGTACAAGCTCCTCATCCAGACCACGGCAGAGTTAGAGAATGAATTCAGACCCTACAATTCCCTTTGTCCACTAATTCTGCAATATTATGCAAAGCAAATTTAACACTACAATTTTTTTTTGGTCATTTGTTTGAGAGTGTTTTCCATTCTTGTACTGAAGAAAGCCTTTAGATGCACAGAACAATAGCCAAGATTTTGAAACTCATTAACAACAAATATACTCCTCTATGAACTGAAATTAGATATCTAAATTCCTCACAAAAATCAAACATTCCTTCAGGGGGAACATCAAAGCCAAAGATAAATATATGTATATATTCACTACATTTTGAAGACTGTGACTGAAATCTTTCTTGGATTTTTAATTTCTCCAACTGCAATACAGAAGCTAGAAAAATACATCCACCTTTGAATTTAAGGCACATTGAAAGCAGAAATAACTCCTTAAATGCAAAGTTTTAGCACGACATTACAGATATATAAGGGTGTGATTTCTCCCCCCCTCCCCTCCAGTTGTGATTTCTCCTTTCAGTAGTTGGTTTTACTATTTTTACATTCATTTTTCTATTTTCTTTCTCTTGCAGCCATCAAAGGTGCTGTGAAAGAGCTTGATATTGCAAAATAAATGTAACTTGTATGATGGCAGGAAAAGTCTTTCTGTGTTAAAAAAGCAGCAACTGAGAGATTGTCAGAAAGCAGAACAACTTTCTGTTGTCCAGTTACTTATATTATTGTACAAGTCACTTCTAATTTTGGCATGCCATGTTTGTCTATGAGCTGGTTCAGATAAATCAGATGGTGAACCTGTCATCCCACCATTTCAAACCTATTTGTATGCTGTATTTCATACTGTTCCACTGGTATACTAAAACATTTTATGCCTGCTATTACTATGATTCTATGCTGTAACTCATTACTGGCAGACTTCCCTGATACAGAGGGTTTTTCAAATATTAGCATCTAGTACGTTGTGCTCATCAGATCAAAGATCTTTGACCATAAAATTCATGTGCCTGGAGAATTCTGCTGCTTTGTGATGAAAGAGCAGGAAGAATTCAGATCTGGTACAAGTGTGTCTCTGCGTTGTAACATTACTTATAAACAGGACAGCTCTTCAGTCAGATCTTCCTTAGGTTCAGTGTATGTCCTAATTTGTAACATTTTCAGAGTACCACCACACATATTTTCTTCCTCTGCCACTTCTTTAACATACTTTGAAGTCAGAAAGGCTTGGTGTCTGAAGTCTCTATTTTTTGTAATCATGTTTTTTTTTATATATATATATATATATATATATATATATATATATTTGCAACAGGAATTTACAATGAAAATATCTTTCTGCTCAGCTGTTTTCACACAGAAGACAGCATTTTTTTTTTTGCACTAAAAAAGATATGACCTATTATAAAGATCTGATCCCACTGCCTTCATATTGCTCACATATACTAATTATTATCCTTGAATATTTACACTGAGGTGCAGCTATGAATGATCCACTACAGTAATAATTTGTTAAACCTCATCACTGACAGCTGAACTGAACAGATAAAAGACAGATTTTACATTTTCCTTTAAATCCTTATATCACTATTTTTTGGTCCACCCTGCCTAATGAAGGTGTTACCATGTACTCAGTCAAATTTTGATACAGAATTTTATGTAAATGGAATGATAGAAACAGTTATGTATATAACGCCAACTTGCCATCTCACTCACCAACATCATTACTATGTGCCATAAGCAATGCCAGTAGCTATTACTTGACAAATGAAGTTCACTGAAATCAGCAGAAATGCTGGATCTGCCCCTGAACATAGTGGAATTTATGTAAGGAAAATTTCTGTACATACAGTCATGGCTAGAAGTGTTCTTAAAACTGAAGATGGTACTATTATACTGAGAGGCAAAAAAATACCTCTGGTAGGGCTTAAATTTTTCTTGTTTGTTATTCCAAAGCCTTAAGGTTTAACATTAATGTTCTGAGCAGTGCATTTGTTGATGAAATTTTAGAAGTAATAAGATAAAGAAGTTCCACCACAGACAAAAACAAACTGCTTTGTCTTATGCAAAATAAATATATATGCAAGAAACATGCATAGTTCAGGCGTAATTATCTAGACAAAATCCAGTTACTAAGTTTCAAATTTCTTGCCCAGACATTTTTTCTTTAATAAGCCCAAAAGTTGTATACAGTTTTAATAGAACACAAGAACCTCATTCTGTGATGGCTCTGTTGTATTGGTGAAAAAGAATAGAGTGAAGCTAAGCAGTAAATTTTGTTATGTTTCTTTTTCAATCAAGATTTCTCATATCTCAATTGTGCCATACATTTCTTGGGTAATCTAATTAACTTTCATGGTGTACTATGCTTTTTAATGCCTGGTAACATATGCTAAAAAGGACACAGCTAAAGGTTCTGTGAGAAACTATAATTCTTTTGACTTCATGCCCTTAAAATGGGGTTTAACAATGTCTCCAGGATACAGCTTGTGCAAGTTCATTTTATGCTTTCATCCAAGTTTCATTTTGCTTAATTGTTCATTTATTTCCCTTGCCATTTTTACTGTATTTTTCAAGCAAGCTGTCTCATTAAGATAGCTTTTGGCCACCAACTTGCTGAAATCCCTGCTGAGAATGCAATGTTTCTCAAATAGTATATAATTTTATACACTGTAACTGGAAGATTATCATAATTTCATATTTTCTATGTGGGCACAGTCTACTCTAACTAATGTAGCTCAATGTTTGCTATACTCTTAACAAGTTGGAAAGATCTTCCACCTTCCCATCCAGAAATATTTCCTAGATTCAGAATCACATGTTCTATATGATGAGTTCAGCTCCATCTCCTACAGTGAAAGAAGCCTTTCCTAACCAAAATGATGAGTGATGACCCTTCACTGGCAGACCTGAGGGTATTTCACTATGAATGAATGTTGCTGTCACTGACTTTGCTGGACCTGAGCCATGGGAGTATGTGGAAGATACTATTTATGAATTAGATCTCCATTTGTATACACTAATATTTTAAAGCCTTCTCCCTTACCATGTTCTGCTGATGCTGTAGAGCTGTAGAACTTTTCCTCATGTCTGAGAAAATATGAAGTTGAAGGCATAATGCCTACATCTGTGATCTGTACAACATCCACTTAATAACCTTGAGAGCATGCTGATCTCTGAAGCTCACGTGTTATGGTCAGCAGCTTGTGACACCTGTGATTGGTGTTGTCACCAGCACAAGACGATACACAGAATACCCTGACCAGAAATGAAGAACTCCCAAATAAAAAAAGCTAGTTGAGGATATATCCTTATCTTCAGTCTTATTCTTGTTTTCTTTGAGAGGATTAGGGAGATTATTATATATTTTTCAAAGGATGTAGCATACAAATTTTAGTTTCAAAAGTAACATGATTGATGACAATATCTTCCAAGAAAAGACATTTTTGCTCAGTGATTGTTTTTGGGGGTACGTGGATATAAAAAGAAATGATTCCTAATCACTCTAAACTGCCAAAATGAAAGTCTACATTGTTTTTTTAGCAATTATGAGAGAAAATAAATGAAAAGGAAAAAAAAAAGTTTTTAATGATAATGTGCCCCTGGGAATATCTGTTGGCCATTATCTGAAATTAAGAAAATTCTCAATAGTTTCATGACTTTACACAGACTCAGTAGTGTTACTGAACCAACTAGACAGTTGACTGAAACCTGCCTGACAAGCACGATTCTAGCACTTTGTTATTCTGCTTGTCAAAAATCAACAGGCATACTCAGAAGTGTTTCAAAGAATCAGCATTTGGGGATGAAAAAAACTGTTCTATTGGAAAATCTCCAACTGGTACTACTTATAACTGGCTTAAGAGCAGAACATGATTTCCCTGTACAGCTGTCAGAAGACAGTTTTTACTATAATGGTTCAATAAGCAATTGTCTTTTTTCCAAGAGACCAGCAGACAAAAGAGTGGATTGGAGTTCATTTTCTTGTGTCAGAAACAATAATGCAAACATTTGACAGAAAATTTATAAATGCTAATCAAATGTTACCCCAAACTAGCATATTATATTGAAATTTCAGATGCATAAAAACTACCTTAGGTTACTGAGTTCCTCTCTGAAAACATAATTCTGAAGCTAAGCCTATACAGCTTTGTTTAGGTCAGCTGGATATTCCAGACCATATCCATAATAAGAATAAATTTATTTAGATGCACAATGTAATAGAATATTTTATTTTAAAAATGTCTTTCTTATCTTTGAATTCCAGCTGAACACACCAAAATTCAGAGAAATTTGTGATGGCACTGGAGAAAGGGAAACGTGGGGCACTTACCTGGAGCGACTAGTATTGTTGCAGCATTTCTATGAATATGTTCTCACAGTCAGAAGCCAGCTTAGTTTTACAAGCATAAAATAATTCTAATCAAATATCTCATCCAAGATAACAAATTACAGCCAAGACACTACTTAACATCGTATCAAGTAACTACCTGTCTGAATTGCAACTGATGGGAATTAAAATTCAATATTTATTTATGCCTTTTATTATCTAAGTCTTTAGTCTTTTGGAAAAGCTAATAATAAGCCTCTTCATTTCCATGGTACCTATTAAATGTTCAATAACTCTTAACATTCCCAAACGTTTACAACATGAAGGTACAAACAGAAATTCAGAGTAAAATAATTTACATTTGGGAAATATTGCTGCAGCATGATACAGCTTTTCTCATTTCTAGACTTATTATAACTACTACGTAACATACGGCAGGGCTTTATTTTTGCATCTTTTTTGAGAAACGGTATCTCCAGTATTTTTGTTGCTTAAGTGATGCTTAGGACACTCTGAAACTCCAAAAATTCGAAAAGACTGACTATTATAGATAGTTGGAAGCATAGTGCAGAAAAATGTGACTAACTCTGGTTCCAGCATTAGTCCACATCACAGGGCTAAGCTGGTGCTAATAACTGCAAGCTGTCACCAGCTGGGTCTAGCATTGCTATGAAGGCATCTCTGTACCATGCTCTAAAGCACTTTGGATCCCATGAGAGTTTATTAATTCAGCTATATCACTTGTTCAGATCAAGCTAGAGGCATTCAATCTGTAAGCATCATGCCCCCTTAGAACCCAGACTGTTGGCAAGTACATTGTGGAGAAATTCAAATTATTCCTGCACTATTAATATAGGTATGGTTAGGCGTTTTGGCTCCAGGTCAGCATCAGTACATGAAATTTATCTGAAGGAAACAAATTACAGACTATATGAGAGAGCAGTACTATAGTGTGAAGAGCAAGTAAAAGAGAAGGGAGAATGAAGGGGAAAATAGAAAGGAAACGTTAGTGCTGCTAGCCTAGAGATGATATGGGAGCTGCTGTAAGATCACAGGGCTCCATCCTGTCAGTATTAATCATTTACTCAGATCCATATGTTATTCCAAATAAAAATTGAGTTGCATTATGGCATACTCATTCCATTTTGAGGGTCAGAATAGTGTTCGAGACATTCAAACTTTGCTTTTCTTGTTTATGAGATCACCAAATCCCTTCGCTGGCATTATAGACTCATAGCTCACAGCTGTCTGCTATTTATTCTGTGCATAATCTGCCTATTTTCAGTAAGTTATAAAGTGCATATGAAAGGTTCCCTAAGGGATGAAACAGAGTATAAAAAAACCTCAAGCCTTGAGTGATTTATTTCACAAAATCATTTTAGAAAATAAGAAAACCACTGATGCTACTCTTGGTCTTGTTTAAACTGTAACAGAGCCAAAGCATGAATAGATAATAGGAGTTCTCTAAACATTTGGGCTCCTGGAAACTGAACAAAAGTAAATACCCACACACGTATATGGTCATCCCAAAAGGATACAAAAATCCTTTAAGAAATGAATTGTCCAAATTTCTAAGTCAGAAATATATCCTTAATGCAAACACTTACTTGCTTTCAAACTTTCAGGAATCCTGACATAAATAAAACCACTATTACTAATGACAATTTGCTTAGTCTGTATTAGCACATATGTAACTAATTACTTTTCTTTTTTAAAATGTCCTTTAGTATTCACAAGCTGCCAAGCAAACCATAATGCTTTAACTTGTTTGCCCTACATTTTCTTTGCTTTAGCAATTTCTTCACTGAATGTAATCGAGTCAGTAAATTCAGAATTATTAAGCCACACATAATTATGAATATGAGCCATAATAACTAGAACATAGAAGTACAGTGTGAATGACATTAGACCTACCACACATCTCAGGACTGCAGTGAATGGGAGGGGCTCATGGGAAAAATAACTGCAACTTTCTTATAAATGTAACTAAACAAAAGGGCTTCTAGCAATAATAGTGGGTAAGAACCATCCTGATTCATCTGTAAATCAACTTTTCTCCTTTGTACTTGAATCCAAAACAACAACCCAGCTTAGCTGTTAAGTATATTGAGAAGAAAATGAGGAGAGCAAGACATTTAGTCCTCAAAGGCAAGAGCTAAAATTATAAATCTAGAGGGGCAGATAGAATCTGATTCTACATGAATAGATCTGGTTTATTTCAGCAGCCTTGCCTTCTTTAATGGGAATTCTCTTTGTGTAAATAAGATTGCTTGCATTAGGCTGACTTTTCAAAGGAGCCGAAATAACGCAGGGATAAAAAACCTACTGGGTAAGATTCACATATAAATTAATGTTCCTTTCTACTGCAAGGACAGTCTGTAGTCTTTTAGTGTAAATAATAATAAAATCCTTAAGCTTTTAGTGGAAGAAAGAGTAGCTTATTTAGGTTCCTTTGAAAATCCAAACCAGAATTCTCAAGAGGAAAAGAACATAGTATAAATAATAACAGAGCTCTTTCATCCATCAAACACTTGGAATCGTATACCATGCAAAAATACTGAATAAGGGTCTTTGTACTTTAGGATTAGAATAATGCAGGCCATTTTTTTTATAGGCAACCAGAAATCCCATTAACGTCAATTTTTTAACAGTAATGTATGTATGTACATTTCATACTTAGGTAAACATGCTTAATTCATATGGTTATTCTGGATCTCCACTATATTCCTAAATAATTACACATGTTGAGTTGGAGCTTGAGTCTTATTCTTGCAGTACACTCAGCAAGGTTACATTTTATAGTGCTTTTCTTTTTCCATTCTTCTAAAACTATAGATTGATAGAGTGGCTGACCTGGTAAGAAATGTTTTAGATAGTGAAGTATAAAGGTTCTTTAAAGTATTCTTAATTCCTTATTTTTTTAAAACAAAATAGCTCTGAAAAACCATTAACTTCCCTTTTTTCATACATCATCATAATTACAGCTCTGACTCATACAAATCAAACTTTCAGATATCTTGTCATAAAATAAAGGTCAAATCACAGAAAATCTTAACTGAATTTCTTAACGGATATAAATGGGTAACATTGTAGCTTTCATTAGTTTTAGCTTTTAAAACACTTAGAACTTATTATTCAAGATAATTTCTGATGACTGCTTTTGAAACTACAGCCTTAAACTAGCTATACCATGTGGTAGTGCTATACATGGAAAAACTTTATGATGCATACTAAAATGTTTATGGCACTGCTCTAATTTTATCAGGGGTTATCAGTCAACACTGTATGAAAAGGTCTGCAGTTTTACACAGCGTCCTTTTATAATGCTGGCACCAGCTTCCTATTTAGAATTGCCCCGATCTTATTTAAAATGAAAGAGAATACAGAAAGAAGTGTCAGACAATCTAACTTTAATAATCTGTTCATCATCAATTAGCATTGAGAATAAATTACTCTCTTAACCAAGAAATTACAGACAACCATACAAAACTGCACAGACTCTGGCACTAGAAATCTTTAGCACATAATTATGTAGAAATATTGTATATAATTAGCCTCAATTTAGATGGTTGTTGCCACAGTTCAAATGAAAAAAGGCAAAGGGATGTTGATAAGTCCATCTGCTACCATAGCTTTTTAAGTCTGCCAGGTTTTGCTTTATATTTATGTTCAAAAGGTAGAAACCACACAGAACTTAAATAACTCTTTGGTTGTCAGTTTAACTGAACAGAAGAGAAAATGAGTGACATAGCATAAGTGGAGCTCTTGGGTGAACTAGTAAACAAAACCAAATTATTGTGTATAAAAATTAATCAATGTGCAAGGTTTGACACAAAGGTCATTTTAGAGGCAATAAATGTGTCACAGCCACCTTTATTCCCATCAGATTACTGTGACAATAGAATTTTATTACCTTTCTTTTAGGAAGAATAATTTAAATTACCGTGCCTGCAAGCAAATTAACACTTACTTATCTTCTGTAATTTCCTCCTAGATTTTTAACATACATATAAACATATTTCAGAGTGTCAAGCAAAATTTTAAGCCAGGTACTTGAAAACATAGCTCAAGTAAATTGCATGTATTTTTGAAAGTTTTTCATAGCCCCTCATAAAAAGACATTAAGCAAAAGCAAGGTGGGGAGGCTGAAGTATGGCATAATTTCTTCTTCTTCTTTGCCAAAGGACTCCCTTTTTCACTTTAGATGGAAGACCTCAACTATGTCTTATAATGGAGCCTTATAATGGTTTCAACCCTGTAATTGCACAGTCATATTTGGAGGGCTGAAAGCGATGGGATATAGACACAGACAACTAGATGAACAGTCTTTTTTTTTTTTTTTTTTTTTTTTTTTTTTTTTTAATTGTGTAGAACAGATTGTTTCCTGCAGCTTGCAGGCATTATCATCCACAGAGTCCTGTGAGAAGGTAAAGGGCTCAAAATCTTAAATTCTTCTTCAAGAGAAAGTTAGAGAGACAGTGTCCCAAGAGAACCCTGACTGTAGGTTTAAACTTGTGCTTCTCGCAAATAGGAACTGACTACATGCAAAGTTTCATATTGTGTACTCACTGGACACACAGCGCAGTCAGAATTCTCTCAGTTATGCAGTATATCTGGTTTTACTACAACAACCCCAAAAAATGTTGATTAAAGCCAGTGATGTGTTAAAAAAGCATGTAAAAATGGTACACAAAACACACACAGAGCCTGTGAGAATTCATTGAAAGGAGTCACTGTCCTGCTCTACAGCAGAAGAGCACAGGTACCTCACCAAAACATACAGCATAGCCTAAATGCCTGTTGCACTCTTCCTCATGAGCATAGCTAATACTCAGCTACCAAAGTAAAATTTGTCATCTCGATTATGTTTCATTTCTTTTTGCAGATCCCCTGCTACTTAGGCTACAGACTTGTTCTACTTTTTAAAGGCCATCATTATGTTGAATACTAAAGCCCAGGGTATACAGAATAATTTACCACTTGGTATTTCATGCAAAATCCGCATTCGCAGTAGGTACAAGATCACACTTACTCAAAGTGGATTTCATCAAAGCTATAAATCTACCACATTTTATAAATCAGCCATAAATGTCATCTCTACTTTTTTATTTCATTTTATTTTTATTTCATTTTACAAATTAGTTCAGAGAATGGCAGTTTAAAGACTATGTAAATCAAACCTATACATATTTTCTAACACAGAGTAATGACTAATGAATTATATAACCTGTGTTGTAGCAATAAAAAATGAAAGAAATGAAAACATTATTAATCTGATGATTATTACTGAACAAACATGCTTTAGTTGGACTAATACTGCAGGGCATGTTAATTCATTTTCTTGTGGAAAGTAGTGCAAGCAACATTTACAAGGAGGGACCTAAGTGATAGTAAATTGCAGCACTGCAACTCTTCCTTTTTTTTTTTTCATACATCTGCTCAATGTAATTCAAGAGGGTACCCAGTGTCCCTTCAGAAACATCATTGCTTCTGGTTTAAATCATTTAGAGGCTAGCAGTCAGAAGAAATACATGGCAACAGAGAAGATTTTTTTATCTCATGGGAGTCAGACACTAAAGCTGGAATCTTTAAACACACATTTCTCTCCAAAATTTCTTTTTAAGCAATCACATAAGTAGTGCCATTGCTGTCTCATTAACAATTTATTCTTGGCTTCCCAGAATTAAAAAGATTCATTTGTCAAGATACTGCACAGTCAGAAGCTTCTTCAATCAGAAGTAAGTTTTAAAAAGAATGCTTTACTCAAGGATATGAACCATGCACTTATTTTCAGCATTTTAGTCTTTCAAAAGTCAGTCTCATTCTTTAGGATAGCTTATGCATCAAGTTGAAACTTTTCTTGCCATCACACCAGATGTGGTATATATAATCCCCTTTCTGGGGAGATACTAAATATTTGGGGTTGGATTCATTAGTGCAGATCTGCCTCATCTAATTTCATACATTCTTCAGATTGAAAGTGTTATGACATTTTTAAATGTTTAGCTTGGTCTTTTAGAAGTCATAATGCAAATGAATACAATGATATTTTTGATAACACCAGGCACCTTTAATGAAAACCTGCTCCAATGAGCTGGTGGCAGCTTTGACTGCAAGGTGCATTTAAATTCATTCATCTGTATCACACTGATTCTGCCATAAAAAATTACAATATGTCTGGCTTTTCTGCCAAAAGTATTAATTGATGATGTAAGCTTTCCCATTTTTCTATACTGCTTTTCAGCATTAATAAAATTTGACAAATTTTGTTCATTTGTATGAATATAGAACATTCCTAATCATCCCATACAAACATTTAAGGGTATATATGTTCAGAAAAGCTTCAAGGAGTTAAGATAAATAAATATTAATATAGGGGTAAAAATCCCCTTGAAGAAAAAGTGTTTCTTTACCAACTGTTGCCTTGGAAGATGAGATCACCCAAGGTGATAGACTTTGATAGCTTGTAGAGTAAATAAAGTTGACTTTCTGACTTCTTGCATGTCTAACCAATGAAAATATAGGAAGCATTACAAGTAAGCCATTTGCAATATAACTATTGAAAACATAGTTATTAGAGATAGTTTCTGATAACGGGAAAGAAAAGGGGAAAAATATTTCCTTGAAACTAAAGATATAGATATGTAGATATAGGTAAATATGTAGGTATTGGAGGAAACTGGCGTGCCAACAGTTGATTTTAAAACAGTTCTGAAAAAATATTTTCTGAATTAAGCCATTTATTGCTTAAATTGATTTGTGATTTTAACACATTTTAGTGGTACTCTGAACATATACACACATTACAAAATTTATTTGTATTGAATCATGATTTACAAAGTAATAAAACTTTGTAAAATAATAATACTTCTGTCTAACAAGATTTCTAAAACATATTTCAGTTTCAGTAAACCCAGAAGAGACAGAAGATCTTTATAATAAGATAAAATATTGACTAGAGAGATTTCCTTTTTGGTAATAGACTGCTTTTAAGCCACAGTGGGATATCAAGGAGACCTGTGTGGCAAAATGTGACATGTAATTTAAACATAGTGAAGAACTGACATTTCCTATTCTATTTCATGAATTATATTTATAAATGGAAACAAACTCACAAATAGGAAGTTAAAGTTATTTTTAAGGCTTTGGAACCTTTCTTTTTTTCGTCTACACTGAAGTGTGTTCTTTAATGGAGAAGGTCCATTCTGCTTTTTTCCACAAGTACTAAAATTCATCAAAAGCTGCTGAACTTTCTAATGTCAAACAGATAGAGCTGTAGCTGTATGCAAAAATGTGTGCACACATTTGGACTGTAGATTGATTATATGAAGAGAAGGTTCTTTAAATGTTTGGCATTTCTCTTCTTGTTCTGTCCTTTCACTTGTGTGAAATATTGGTGGGACTTTATGTTCCATGAAAATATAAATACATAGCAAGTGTTCTCAGAAAAAGAGGTCTTACAATACATACAAATGTAATTATGTCCCCTTACAACTACAACAGTGCAGTGTAAAAAGCTTTTAGAGGAGATCAGAATCAGTTCTACTAGCCTGCCTGTCTTGCATAACTACATGGGTTCTTTATATATAAATATAAAACTAAGACCCCTGCTGTGCTGCAGCCTCAGGGTCTCCATAACATGGTCTTTTATTAAAATTGTATGTAATACACATCCAGAATTATCACTTTTGTTTCATTAAATCCTCCATTTCCAGCTTGTCTAGCTATTGGCAAGAGTTTTTTTAATCTGTTTCCATTTCCGGATAAAATTACTCCAGAAAATAGAATCTCTAAGTCTTTAAACAAGTTTTCATTTTGCTGTGCTTACAGACACTTTTTATTTTTCTTCTTCTGATACTATATGCTCTGTATTCTGATTTGTTAAAGGCCTACATACTCAAATAAAATGGTCAAAGGAGTATATAGGATAAAAATTCCTGCTGTTCCGTTTATGCCTGTTTATCCATAATGTCTTCACTGTTTCTTTCAGTATTGGTAACAGTAATAATAAAACAAACTAGCAAATAAAATTACTGGAAGACCACTATAAGGTCTCCCCAGAGCCTTCTCTTCTTCAGGATGAACAACCCCAACTCTCTCAGCCCATAGGAGAGGTGCTCCAGGGCCTCGTGGCCCTCCTCTGAACTTGCTTTAATAGGTCCAGGTCCTTCTTATATCAATATAACAGTTTTCAATACTGCATTGCACATCCTAACTATTTTATTTTAGTAGAAATTAACAAAATTATACATAACATAAGTATAGAGGATTAGACTATAAAATGGGAACACCAAACACTGAGGCATATATCAGCTAAAGCAGACATAACCCAACAGAACTCAAGGATAACAGGAAACCTGACAATGCAATCACAATCTTTTTTTTTTTTTTTTTTTTTTTTTTTTTCCCTCTGTCTTGAAGAGCAAAAGACAGCAATCCAGATGCATTTGCGATAAGGTAGTAAATGATCTGGTGCATGGAGCATGTCTCATAAACAACAGAAATTCCAAATCCACCAGAATCAGTCAACAATCTGTTCTCTCTGGATATAAAACTAAATATGCAAACATCAAGGAATATTTGTCAAATCAGAATAGTGACGGTAACATGCAGTTCTTACATGGTATATTTAAACAGAAGTTCTCAAAACACTTCAAAGAATACAAATATCAGAATCACAATGTTGTTAATGGTAAAGCGCAGACAGAGAAGTGGAGATTTTCATAAGACTGTTGAGCAATCTGGGGCAGAAATTGGAACAAAACTCAGATCTTAACTCATTCTGCTGCACTGCACTTCCCTTCTCATGGGTGAATCTATTGTTCAAAACCAGCATGCTACAAAAAGCACAAAGTGTGTATTTATTGAAATAAAATATCTATCTGTCTTTATTCATAGATTACATATCCCAATGTAATGTTTCAGTTAGAATACTATCAAGGACTTTAAATACTAAGAAAGTAAAAATAAACGGAGGAAAAAATAGAGTAAAATTCTAAACATAGATAGCTAGGCAGTTCTGTTAGGGTCAGGAGGACTGTTAGGTCTTTAATGTGCACAATTTCCTAAACTTCCTATATATCCTTCTTTCAATTATTCACTTATGGACACACATCTCAGTCTCAGGCTGCCTGCAACAACACAGGAAAGTGATGGATGAGACACTATGAATAGATTATTTATTATGGATTAATAAAGCATTTGTGGTCACTCTGTGGTATCACTCTTTTTATTAATCAAATTCAGTATAGTGATCTTTATGTTGAGCTAAGTAGACATTTTCCTAACATTAGCTACCCCAAGATCTGCCCCAAAACTGCAAAATCCCTAAAATTAGTTAGATTTGCAAACAATTTTTGGATTGGTTAGATGAACTGAGCTAAGGAGGTTTCAGCAAAAGTGTGTAAGGCTCCAGAGAATCAAATGAGGATGAGAAAAACTGAGTTTTTTTTTTTTTTTCTAATCTAACCAACTTCATGATCAAAAATGAGGTTGCAAATAAGATGGATCTCAGTTGATCTCATCAGAGATGGTCATGATGACTTAAAACATCTTATTTCTACCTCCTCCTCAAGTAATGTGATATTGATGAACTTGGTAACAAGAAACACGGACAGTCCAAGTGAAAACATTAAAAGAACCCTGTTAGTAATACGTGACTCTGGAGTCAGAGCTACTAACTGAATCAATCAACAAATCAATGCAGCCAACAAGTGCTGCAGCAAGATGAGCTGGTTCTCTAATTCCCTGATCTTCTTTTTGGCACTGGCTTCTCCCTGTTGCTTTCGGTGTTTATTTATTTATTTATTTATTTGATTTACAAATTAACACCTCTCTCCAAAGTGTGAAACAAAAAAAAAACCCCACACATGATGCTATAAGAAATCACAAATGACAGTAGCTCACAGATGGGATTAGAGCTGTTGTTACGTGTTGTCTGGAGAATAAAGCAACATAAGTGAGAAGGTTAGGTCGCACAGCGGTAGGGCTTTGCAACTAATTAAGAACTGTGAAATGAGGTGATTCTGCAAAGCAGACCAAATACAGGGAAGGACAGGAGTGACTGTTCTGAAAAAAAATCCACCACCACCACCACCAAAAGAAAAACACTTGAAAGCGACTCAGGTAGTCTGTGAAAGTTCAGTTCAAGCTGAGAGGCCAGAGGAAAAGCAAGTATATCTTAACTACTTATTACAGACCGAGGGAGATTTTGGAGTGAATTAGGTTGGAGACATCTGCCTTTTTTTGGCTGCAGATATGCTGCTGAAGAGATTATTGTCCCCAGCTACTTGTTGCAGTCTCCCTGCTGGAATTTAGTGCATTCACAGTTCTGGCAGCTGCACTCCTTGCTTAATCACTCCTTGACACACTGTTTTAATCAACTTAGCCTATTAAGACTGATATGAACGTGAGTGACCACAAAGCAGCTCAGACAGCATATTTAAGACACCACTATCCGCAGACAGAAGTGCAGTGATGAGCAGAGTGGGGTGGGAATCTCTGTTAGACTATAGCCAGAAGAGGACAAAAAAAGTGACTAAAGCTTCTAATTAAGTTGGGTAAATGACTTGTGTGAATCACAAATTTAAAGGAAAGAAGGCACTCTGAGTTATCAGTGTGAGTTCAAACTGTGGACGGAACAATGCTAGACGTAGTTTAAATAGGATGTAAAACAAAAGGCACAGGAGGGGGATTAAGGTAACACCAAAGCAGGTTGTCTACATTTATAAAGGTTGCTTTTTCCACTACTTGCATACAGGTAAATATTTCTGAAAATATGTTATTTTGATACTATTGGATTTTACAGTTTATCCTTACTAACAGTTAAGATACTAAATCTCTAACAGATACAGATTTTATTTATTTATTATTATTTTTTTTTAATTTCTGGAGAACATAACACAAAATACTAGTGTATATAGGAGGTGTAGACAGTTTTTCTTTTTTAATTCCTATGTATGTCTAGGAAACTCATTGACGTAAACTGCAATGTTAATTTCTTGTGACTACATCTTGACTTTGACATCACAGAATGATGACTGTTGCTAAATTTCTTTTCACAATTAACAGCAGAAAGAATTTCTGATTTTTTTTGAATTACAGTATTACTTGGTTTCCTATTCTTACAGTGTGCTAGTCATGCCTTTTTTTTTTTTTTTTTTTTTTTTTTCCAAGAAGACTTAGAAAAATCAGAGTAAGTCATCTCTCTACATGTAATCAGTAAACTGTAACTTTCACTGAGTGGAAGATTATTTTATTGACTGCTTTGCAACAAACTTAGTCAAAATCCTTCCTTCTATAAATTTTCTGACTGTAGATGTTGTGCCATTTTATTCAGAATTACCATTTCAAGTGTCCTTTCTACAGAATTCTAATATTTTAATTTTATGAAGAATTTAGTCCTAAAGTATGCAGAATTATCAAACCACATCAAGGTGATGTCTTTGGATAAGAAAGAGTATTACCAGAAAATCTTCATGGAAGTTCAGAAATTACATGGGAAGGAATAGTGAAGTGAAAGTGTTTTCAGGTCATAAAAATAGATTCAACAATACAAAATATAATTGCAAAGAACAATGCAGAAAAATGTACAGTACAGAATGACATATAAATGACACGTGCAATGGAAGATAAAATTAAACACACATGGGAATAATCTTGAGTAAGTTAACATTCTGATACCTTGCAAATTTCTCATATATACAAAGGAAGGTCATTTTGAGTCACTGTAGATATTCTCTGAAAATGCCACTTCAGTGGTCAAGAAAGTGGTCAAGCTATCAAGAAAGCTTATGCAATATATGGGGGGCATTCTGTTCCCCTTCAGATCTGTGGAACTCTACATTACAAAATGGTAACTTCAGATTTGAAAACTACATTAAAATAAGTTCATGCCAACTCAGAAAAGGATAAGATAGAACTAGAAATGTCACAAAGAATGATGACAAGAATAATAATTACTATAGTATGGCTTTCATACAAGATAAGACGAGTTGTACTAAGCCTCTTCAGTTCAGAAAATAAATGACTGAAAGAGGATACGACAGTCGATAAAACATATGTAAAAGTCTCAAGATTACTTAAAATTTCTTACAATATATGAACTAGAAATCAGACAATAGAATTAGTAAATATATTTTTTTAAACAAGTGAGGGTTTTCTTTTGTTTGTTTGTTTGTCTTGTCAAGCATACATAGCTCTAGAGCATCATGGCACAAGAAGTCACAGAAACCAATATAAATGAATGGCAGAAGGCGTTAGATAATATATATATATACAATGATAGTTCACATGTAACCCCTAGCTACGTCCCTTAGTTGCCAATGTTTGCAATTTGAGTGGTATATAACAGTAATGAGCAATTTATACTTGTTCCATGTTTTGTAGCCTTTCCTTCATAAATTGTTGCTAATATCTGTTGGCATGGCTTTTCTTAAGTTCTCAGGAGTTGCTCCTCCTTTGCTATGTCTTTATAGCTGATGGACAATATTTCCTTCTTGTCTGAGTGCTAAAGTATTATTCTCAAAATATCATATCTAGTGTTTTTCTTTTGAAATGAACATGCAGCAGCAGTAGCACACATAACAGCTTAGTCTGTGAGCCAGAGCACTTGGTACAGTGGTTGTGCAGCAACATGTCTCATCAGGAGTCAGACAAGTAAGCATTTTAATCATAGCAAGAAATCTAGAGAATTCCTGCTTTATTGTCATCTAAGACTCAGACTTTAAAAAATGTAAACATTGTTTGACTTTTCTGCAGTGACAAAGCCAGAAGGAGAGACATGCAGGCAGTTCCAATAATGATTGCAAACTCAGCCTTGATACCTGTTTATCTAACAGTCTGGAAGTAACACTGATGCTAATGTAAGCATGTAAGTATCACTCATTACAGCAAATACGTGTGTCTGACCTCCTGTGTCTGTCAGTGTTAGTTCACTACTTTACAAGGTTTCGTATCTGTAAGGTCATTGAAGCAGATGAACAGACAAAGTGAGCAAGAAAATGTAGGGATATTTTTCTACATAATGGAAAGCCTAAGTACAAGACTATATCTGGAGAAAAATATGTACTGCAATTTCCTACCAGCTGGAGATGAAAAAAAAAATACTCAGCTTGTCACAGCTAACTATAACTGTTAATTTTATTATTATCATTATTACTTTTTTATTGAAATAGCACCTAGATGATCAATCTGGGAGTTGAAGGCCCCTCTGTGGTACGAACTAAGCACACAAAACACACATAAAGCCCCTGCCCCATATTGCTCACCTGCAGAGGTTTATGAAGGATTTAAATCTGGCTTGTTTTTCAAGTACGGTAGGTTTTAGTGCATAATTTAGCGTATGTAGTTACAAAATGTGGTATGTTATGCTAAAATAAAGACCTATACACTATGTTCATTTGTATCCAATCTTCTTGCGCTACACGGAACAGCTGTGTTCTATTCTGGTCAGCTACAATGACTAAATAAGCACCAGCTTGCCAGACCAATATGATAACAGACAATCTCCATTTTCTTAATGTGTGATGCATTATTAGATGCTATGCTGGGAAAACTGCATGCATCTGCTAAGTAGTAGGTGTCCCTACTATTCAATAAAATAAGTGGCGTTAACCTGCTCTCTCTTCAAGTAACCTCTTACTATATTCCAGCAGCAAGGCTTCTTCTCTGAAATTTCATTCACTTTGCTAGCAGTCACCCTTATTATGAAGAATCTTCTCTTTTTGAAGAAAGGTTCCAAAAACTAGCTGCCATTTCAAGAAACACCAGTGAACACTAGATTCTTAGCATTTCTTAACAGGATCTGCCCCTTAAAGGCCTATTCCCTTAATAAATTAAGGAAACACTTTCTTTAATTGAAGAAAAACTCTTGGTAAAATTGCAGTTTTAAAAGTTTACAGAATCAACTAGATCTCAGCACCTCAGTTCTTCAGTACAAACCAGGGGAAAAGCTGATCCAAAATCACCAATGTGCTCACCAAGTGCTGGCTAGAGAGCTAGCATCTTCCCTTACCTGAACAGATAACAACTTCAGAGATACCTTAATGATTCCTAGTGGTAACTGACTATTATGATACCTTCAAGTCTGCTTAAACACCGCATCCCTGGTCTACAATCCCTTATTGTTGGGTGTGTAAATAATGCAGTGTTTGCAATGGAACATAGTGTGCACTATGTTAAGAAATCCAATGGTAAATTATTAATTACATTCAGACTATTATAAAGCAGACTAAGGTATTATTAAAATCCTGCCTCAAACAATGATGAGAACAAGATGCTTCAGAGAACAATTCGTGAAACACCAACATTTATAAAAATCTGCTTCTCAGCTCCAATAATTCTTTTCAACAGGGTCTTTCATATGTTAATAATATCCAGTTTAACACTGTATAGTGCAGCTCGTATGTACTGCTGAAAGGTTTGCTGTGACTCCTGCTATAACTTTTGACTTATTTTTCACTGCAGAGGCCTGCTGCATGCTCAGCTTATGACACCATTTCCTACTCTAGGTGTTCACCCAGACATCGCCATTCATTGATATTTCTGAGAGTGACACTACTAAGAGGGTTGCTTTTCCTTAAAGTGTAGAAGCTGAACTGTGGAACAACTGAGAAAGTCATATTTTGTACATATGAAATTATTATTTTTTAAGGTTGTAATTCTCAGCTCTCATAGAGGTATTAAACTGGTTTATAAAGACAATCTGGGTCCTTGTGATGTAGGTTATTACAGTAGAGTGCACTATGAGTGTAGAACTCCAAAGCTCTCAGGGTGTTATCATGTTAAAGATTAAAAATATAGTATTTATCAAAAGGGACTAGGAAAACTTACAGAAATGGTGCAAAAATGGTAGCTGTAAAATAACAACATCTCTAAGCTTATTTGACAATTACCATTGGCATTTTTAATTTTGTAGCTTACAGAATTTAAATTGGTGAATGATACTGAAATATGCCTTCTAGGGCAGTAATGTTAAAAGGTACATACTGCTAGTATTCAACCTTCATTTCCTCTAACATATCTGCCTTTTCTGTAAGACATTGGGAAAACAACACTTCTAAAAAGCTAACTAAATTACATTCTATTGGCTCCTATCTTTTGTTCATGTAGAAGGCTGAGCGGCTTTTATAGATAATGCATTTATAAATCAATGTAACAAAATGGCTATGCTGACAGCATTGCAGCAGGCTATTTGAATAGCACCAGCTGTATCCAGGCAACACTAATGTCTAAGTCAGAAAGACCATGTGAGAAATTTGTTTACCTTCAAGGGCAACACACACCTAAATGCTCAAAGTTGTCATAAGAATAGAGTAAAATAAAATAGCATTGGTCTATTTTCAGTAAATAAAGTTCAAATCAACTAATGTTTGTTTAGTGAAAAAATAAAATTATTTATGATTATTTAATAATTATGACAAATGCTTTTAGGGTAAATTAATGAATTGGTATTGAGAAAAAAAGATTATTACTTTCCTAGGTTATTATGCTAAGAATTTTTTATTTTATTATATAATTAACTTACAATAACAGCAGAACATTTTCAAATATCAGTTAATTGCACTATTTTTCTTTTCTACATTGACACCTCTGTTATCATTACATTGTTAAAAAGGGCCTGGAACACAAGTCCTATCAGGAGTGGGTGAAGGAACTGGGGTTGTTGAGTCTGGAGAAGAGGAGGCTCAGGGGAGACCTTATTGCTCTCTACGACAATCTGAAAGGAAGTCGTGGGGAGCTGGGGGTTGGCCTCTTCTCAGAGTTAACTACTGATAGGACTAGAGGAAATGGCCTCAAGTTATGCCAAGGGAGGTTTAGGTTGGAAATTAGGAGAATCTTATTCTCAGAAAGAGTAGTCAGGCATTGGAAAGGGTTGTCCAGGGAGGTTGTGGCGTCACCATCCCTGGGGATGTTTAAGGAAAGTTTGGAACTGGTGCTTAGACACACGATTTAGATACATTGGCAGTAGGGCAATCATTGGACCAGATGATCTTGAAGGTCTTTTCCAGCCTTAATGATTCTGTGATTCTATGATTCAAGATAAACTACCTTTAACACATTGACAGTATGGAAGAAATATAAAGCCACAGAATGGAAAAAAAAAATACCGATATCTGTGTATCCATAATTTATATTCAGTCACTTCAACTTTGTATTTGCCTTCTTTAGCTTGTTGAAAGTGAGAACTCAAGAAATTCTACAGCTTTCCCCTTCCACCAAGAAAAACATACTCCTGGTAGAAACTCACTCTTTCTAGATCTACAAACCTTCTACTAGGGTATGACAAAAGTTTGGCAGTTGGATTCTCATCTAAGGAGTTAAAGGGACAATATTATTAAAAAAGTCCAGAGTAACTGCTAAACATCTTGTTCAAGAGATTGCATGTCTATGGACATGCTTGCATATAGGAGCTGTTTCTCTAGCATTTTAAGTAAAGCTTCATAAAACACTTTGTTAAGGTGTATTCCCCTGTGCCAGTACTCATTTGAGACTGTAGCAAGGATACTGAAATAAAAATATTTAGCAATAAATTTATTCCAGTTCATTCATTAATTTCAAAGTTATTCGTACTCTTATGGATTTTTTTTATGAATTTTTCCAATCAAGAATAACACATAGTGGCTATCCAATATAATAGCCCTAAAATGAAATGTTTAGATTAATTACAAATAGTCTGGGTGCTTTTTTATTTATTTTTCCCATGTCCAAGCATTAACATCAAGCATTAAAGAAGTAACAGCTTTAGTCATAAATACCCAACTGCACACTCAGACTACAATGAAGTTTTTATGGTTATTGTTCCACTTTAAATTTACTATACTGTATCTTAAAGATATATTTTGGAAAATGTAACCATAAACATTGTCTATGGTTGTTTGTGATGTATATCAAATATTTAATAGAAGCTTAAACAGCAAGTTGCAGATGAAGTACCAGTAATACATTTGAGAGCAAGAAGTCATCTGGTCAGCAATTAATCAACAAATATGGGCATCTCCTCAAAGATGAAGAATCTTTTGTTGAAGGTGTAAACCAAACAAAATTTCTAAGACTTCAATACATCTTATTTTTTAAAATATTTACTTCTGAAATATGAAGTTATATCACATGGAGAAGCAAAGACAGTGGAGAGATATTCTCAAGATCTTTCACTATATGTTAGAGAAGACTTCATTCTGTGCTCACACCAGGCATAGCTGTATCTTTTTTTTTAAGAAAACACTTTCATATTGTCCTCAACATTTCATTTTAGATTTTATAAATGCTGGTTTTCCATTTTTACTAGGTCACCAAAGAAAATATATTAACATAATCTGGAAGCATAGCTACTCCATATTCCTGTATTTTCATTGCTAGACATGACTCTTGTATTTCTTACTTAATTTTGCTAAGGCCCAAAACTGCGGTGGTTTTTCAGTCAAAGCTCCTGAAGAAAACTTGTGTTTTGCTACTGAAGAAAGTTGTATTCTCTCCTTTAGAAACTTTGGGTGCTACGGAAAGGAACAGTAAGCCAAGGAGTACTTTGCATAGAACCTTACAGGAAGACCTAGAATGCTGACAGAATCCAGGCTTACTTTTTTTGTTAATGTATCACCCTCATACGTCATGCACTTTTACTTGGCTTAACTCAAATGGCAGGTTTAATCACTTGGATCTGTGTAATAGAAATTAGTACATGAGATGGTGGTATTTGTTCTGTCTTAACATTTAATACAAGGCAGCAAGAGACCTCTGCTTTTGCCAATGCCACATAAGAGGAGCTCACAGCTCACAAAAAGGTAGTAGATTTCAGCTTAAGTTTCATACTTTTTTCACAACTTCCCTTTCTCATCTGTTTTCTCAGTTGATCTTCATGCATAAAGATAATACAGGAATGACAGATTAAAACACTGAAATAGTTCTGGAAGACTTTTCTGATAGAGCAACTAGTTTTGACTCTGCCTTAGACTGGCTGGAGTCTTCATTATTAGCCAATACCTAAAGATCCTCTTCTCTGTCACCTCGTTTTCTAGCATGCAGTTTGCAAAGCACCATGAGTGCAAAGGTGTTTTTGGAATCACTGATAAAGAGGCACTAAAGTATTGGCTTTCTCATCCTCTTCACATTCTTTTTTTTTCTCCTTAATCAAGGTTACTTTTACCACTTTAACTCTCATTCTGTAAACTACAGCTTGCCCTTCTCCACTCTCAGATTAATAACTTCTTTTAGAAAGAGCTGAGAGATACATAGAATCAGTAACCAGACAGAACTAGCCTATGGCATTTGGCTGAAGGGATGAGAAACTACTGATAAAATACCACACATGGTGCTTTGTCAATATTTAAAAAAATCTTTACTTTGTTTTTGTTCAGCTGAAGGAAGGGATCTGTCTTTCTTCTGTGTCAGTGAATTGCCTTGAGCATCATTAAACACAACTAACTGCTATGAACAACCCACCTGTACCCACTCCGTATATATCACTTTATTATTTACATGCCTTTTCATCTCTTCTGCTTGAAATGGTTCAGTCAAGGACTTGCTAATGAAAAAAAAAAAACAATTGGGAGGAAACAAAAGAAAGGATACAAGTAATAAAACACCTAAAATAGTCTAAATGTGTGGATGATTCATTCTGAATTTTTTTCTCCCCAACAGGCTATGGTAATAACGATGTCAAATTTCAAGAGAAGAATGGAAGAGATAATTCCTTTATGGATCATTCAATTACATAAAATTAATATAGATCTCCTAAATTTTCATAGAATCATAGAATCATAGAATATCCTGAGTTGGAAGGGACCCTTAAGGATCATCAAGTCCAACTCTTGACACCGCACAGGTCTACCCAGAAGTTCACACCATGTGACTAAGTGCACAGTCCAATCGCTTCTTAAACTCAGTCAGGCTCGGTGCAGTGACCACTTCCCTGGGGAGTCTGTTCCAGTGTGCAACCACTCTCTCAGTGAAGAACCCCCTCCTGATGTCAAGCCTAAACTTCCCTTGCCTCAGCTTAACCCCGTTCCCGCGGGTCCTGTCGCTGGTGTTAATGGAGAAAAGGTCTCCTGCCTCTCGACACCCTCTTACGAGGAAGTTGTAGACTGCGATGAGGTCTCCCCTCAGCCTCCTCTTCTCCAGGCTGAACAGGCCCAGTGCCCTCAGCCGTTCCTCGTACGTCTTCCCCTCCAGGCCTTTCACCATCTTCGTAGCCCTCCTCTGGACACTCTCCAACAGTTTCACGTCCTTTTTATACTGTGGTGCCCAGAACTGCACACAGTACTCGAGGTGAGGTCGCACCAGCACAGAGTAGAGCGGGACAATCACCTCCCTCGACCTACTAGCGATGCCGTGCTTGATGCACCCCAGGACACGGTTGGCCCTCCTGGCTGCCAGGGCACACTGCCCTAATAGTGCAATTGCCCTATAGTGCAATTGAAAGCCATAACATGGAAGGCAAGGCTAACTCAAAATAAACACTATTTGTATTATCTTATTACTCCAGGGCTAGCAGAATCCTACAGCGTGAGTTTTAGCACTAGCCAAATGCAAAATTTCCTATGATGAAAAAAGTTGGTTATCAGAATTATAATCTAGGAATCCTAAAAAGCACATGAAGAAGAAACACCAGGAAAGCAGACTTTTTGCATACATTTTGAGTGCCCTCCCTCAGGGACAATATTTCTGAACAATCCCCCCAGTAAGATGCTTAAGAAATAGGGAATTCCCCTTACATTTTTACTACAAATGGTACATGAAGGACAAGACTGAAAGCAGATCAGAACTCTCCCCTAAATAATATTTTTGTGGCTCAATAAATAAACAAATTCAAAATTCTTTTATTATTATTATTATTATTTAACAGAAATATTCAGGAAGCATAGGTAAATTATTTAGGGTAACACTGTCAAAGCTGCTATTACAGTAATATTTCTATTTTTAATGTCCATATTAAAAAAAAAAAACTATTATTTTTAATCAAGTGCCAAAGTCAGTAAAATGTATATATTCAAAATTTATCACAGTGATAGACTTATATAGTTCATCAGTGTTAGCTTATATGGAGATCAAAGGTGATTTGGTTGTACTGAATCAATTATTTGCATTCACAAACAAGAATGGAGGTTATTAAAGGCTTTGCAAATTAGCAGTAAAAATACACAAGATCTAATGCTGATGATTGTTCATATAAGAAACATGGAAGGTGAATAATTATTAGTGTAAGGGACCAAGTTGGATTGCCTACCTCCTGCTGTGTTGATTTCTGTATGATGTGGCTCAGTACCAGTTCAGACTAAACACCAGTAAATTTCAGATCTTCAAGATACCACAGAGTGTTCTTGGTTTACACTGCCTTCTGTGGGAACTGAGAATACTTAGTATCCTTAAAAAAGATTAGTGCTTTACAAGACTGGGACCTTGATTAAACAGTTACCTATATTACTTTTCCCTATACTGCCTTCCCATCTGATAGTGGGGAATGAGAATCCAACCTTGCCCGGCTACCTCGTGAAAATGCTAAGAGCAAAAGTTCTTTTTCAGGACTTTGAGAGATAAACAGCCAATTTTTCCTTTTTGAAAACACTGCAAGAAAGTGCTGTCATACAGAATTTCAGAAATGGTCTATAACTCAAGGGCAGGCAGGGGGAAGCCATTAGGGACTGGAAAGAGGTGAGTCAGAACAGATGAGAGAGAAATATGTGTTTCAGCAGCAGAGTCAGAAACGGAAGAAGGCTGAAAACTTCTAAAGCTATTCTCTAAAAAAAAAAAAAAAAAAAAAAAAAAAAAAAAAAAGTTTAAATTACTCAAAAAAGTTCCTTGATACAGTTAGGCTTGAATTAAGCATCAGATTTGGTAAGTAACTTTTTTTGCACATGAGTAAGACTTCATAGTGGACATTGAGGTTTTATATATGTTTCACTACACATATTTCAAGGTTTTAACTCATGCTTAGAGCCCAGATGGGCAGTAAAATACACTGTGATAAAAATTGGCATACTAGAGCATAATGCCTCAATTGCTTTTAATCAAAATTAAATGTAGAGAACTTCTGTGTGAAAAAGAGTAGAAAATGAAGACAACTTTTTCATACCCTACCTCAGAATCAAAAGTAGCTACAACCCTGCAATGTGAAACAATTTCTCTGGTTGGGGACAGGAAGAGAGAAAAATTGTCTCCATGTGTTTACAGATAATGAAGAATAAAGTGTCTGAAGAGCCTTGAATGAATGCAGAGATGCAGTGCTGACAGAAATGAGGGTAAATTTAATTGAAAGAGGGAGTGACTTAAAAAATTGAGCAAACAGTTTAGTGATCTTGTATTGGAATGTATGCTATCTGACAGCAGTGGGGTTTGCAGTGCATCAACCTATTTACAGCACTTGTTTGCAATTGAAAGTAACGATACCACAGTGGAACATCATACATGTGTGGATGGAGTCCAGACTTTGGAAGACATCAGTGTCTCCTGTTGCATCAAGTTTTTTAGTATAAGTCTCTACCCTTCTAGCACTTCTTTTATCCTTCTGTACACACTTGATTCCCAGGCCACTAGAGTACACAAACTGTAAAGGCAACTATTTACAGAAAAAATATTTTTGTTGACAACACTGGCAGCAGCAACAACAAAAATACTAATGAGCTTGTGCCTTTTTTAAGCACCATTGAGCATATGGCTAGCCTTTGTTATCAGTCCAATATCTTGCAGCAATCCCCATCAAATTATTCTGCCTTCATTTCAGTGGAAGGAGATTTTTATGATGAGAGGTATGTCTCTCTAATACACTGGGATTGAAAAATACAATTGCTTCCTGGTATCTCCGAGGAAAATAACCGATATACCTTATAACCACTGCTAAGACTAATCAAGCCAAGAGTGTTACACCCCCCCCCCCGCCCCGCAAAAAAAAAATAAATAACAAAAACTCATAACACATCCTGCCTAAATAAAAGCTGATCCAGATTAATGAGTTTTTGAATATATTTTAAACTGTAGCACATTATTTGTTTTTTGTTTAACTAAATAAATTTTAAAAGACCTGTTTTCTGAGCACTTTAGAAATTCCTAAGAATTTAAAAGTTTGTATAAACTAAAAGTTTCAATATGGCAGACATACTGCACTACACGTAAAATTTATAAACTAAAGGATGAAGCAGAAGTAAGAGGACACATGGTACTAATTCCTTCATGCTTCTTCAGTTACCAAGATTAATCAAACACTATATTGCTTCTAGCAAACTTATTCTCAAATAGAAGGTGAATGAAGCAGTTACCAGGATGTAAGTGCCTTATTTTAATGTGAAAAAGTAAAAGTTTCTCTTCTTTCCATAATTGCTTCAAATCACGGGGACTAAAAGATTAGTGAAACAGTAGCACTGATTCCATGCCTCTTCAAGATTTCCTGGATCTAGCAGAAGTTAATCCTCTGTTCCCAATTGATTTGAGCTTTTTCTAGGATCTGTTACCTAGTTTTAGCTTGGCAGTCTATATTGGGTTTAGTAAAATGAAGTAAAATGAAAATCAAGTTACTTATTTTTAAATTTTAACATATCATAACAATACAAAGCAAGCAAGATTTTTTTTTTTTTTTTTAAATGAGACTATGCCTTTACTTTAAGGAGTTTTCTAAATGCCAGTTGAATGTTTCTCACAGCTCAGTGTTAAAAACAAAAACATTTCCACATGCAGGCATTCAAGAGGTTTCAAAATTTCCAAGCTTCAGCCTTATAAACTGTATAGACTACTGTCTACATTTTTGCAAAACAGGTATTCCCTGATGGTATTTGGAATTCAAATGTCCATTAGTCTTGAGTCTACAGCTGAAAGCAACTATGAAGGTTAGCTTTGAGGCATGAGGGCATCTCCTTAGAGAATCATCTGTCTTTCCAACTTGCTTCCTTGGGTGGAGAACACAAGTGGGACCCAGGCAGAAAATGCTTAATATACACTTTGCAACCTCCCCAAGGAGGTTATACCTCCTTATGCCATTAGGTTAACTTAAATGTTTTCCCTAGGGCTATGAAGTACCATCTTTAGATTCTAAAATTGGACTAGTAGTATAGCTTAAAGCATTGTAAGTTGAAATATTCAGTGATAAATGTTCACTAAATTGCTATCATTATGTAAAAGATATTACCCTTAATAGTCTGATGGTATACAATAAAGAGTTCAGAAATATCCTGCAATTAGGAGCTTAATTTCAGACTCTCAATACAGTCTAAGGTTTTTCTTCAAACTTAGTTTTGAATGAAATAGCTTCTCCATAATTTGCCATTAAAAGAAAAAATCCTCCCCCCCCCAAAAACAAAACCACAGAAAGAAACCCACCTTCTTAAATGTCTAGAATCTGAGGATGATATTTCAAAGTAATTAAAAAGTTTTATTTTCCATTTAGTTAAGCAGAAGGTAACATGAAGTAACACCATTATTCTGAAATGCTATTGGGGTACCTTTTATAGTTGTGATGGCAAATGTAAAAGTAATCACATACCAATTAGCAAGTAATTATGCTGTTACTACCTAGATACATGCTTTGAGTTAGTACCCTGAACCTACTTTCTTAAATATTAATTTCATTAAATGTCTACACACCAAAGAAAACAAAAGAAAATAACAGAAAACTTTCATATAAACAAATATACATAGACATTATATTGCCACAATATAAAGGTTATATATCTGAAATGATCAGAAAAGTGACTAATAGTAATGACTGATATTAATAAACTTTGTTCATACAGAAGCAAGATGGCACACGGCTGGCCCATTAACTATTAAAAATGTTTTTTATACTAGCTATTGAAAAATTTTGTGGGCTTAGAGCAGCAACTCACTAGCAGTGAATTGCTGAATATGAATTCATGAAATAATTCATGAATTCATGAATAGCTTTAATAAAATGGAAGAGAAAAATCAAACTGAGAAGGTCCCTTGTCAGCATTGTGTACTTTAACAACCTTTTTACAAAACTGAAAATTAAAAGAAATTCATAGCTTCATGTGTTTTGCATGTCATAACAAGTTTTTTTGTTTGAATGTTTTGTTTTGTATTTCTCTGTCATGTTCATATCATCTCTTACATAGCTAATTGCACTGTACAAATCCGTATCAATCTACACGTTGTATTTGCAGTGTTAGGTGTTTGTACAAGACACAAAAAAAACACTTAGCATCAAAAGTGAACAAAGCTGAACATCAAAAATGTTCACAAAAAGCAAATCAGGCTTTGAAATGAGCAATACACAATATCAGGAAGAAATGCAACAAGTGCAAGTCTCTAAATGCATTTAGAGACTGGTGTTTTCATGCTGGAATACGAACAGTGTGAGTGGGGGCTTTTTAGGAAGAAAAGTCAACACTTAAGGCATATGAAATAGCTCTGATAATATTTCATACTAGCATACTGTGCCTGAAGTCCTGCTTTACAGTAATTTCAAAACATTTGCAATGAAAATTCTTAGTTTTAATAATTTTGTAAGATACACCTATCTCTGTAAACTATAGTGATACTAAAACATTTTCCATATGCTATCAGTGTCCAAAGATAGGACATGTCAGTACAAAAAATGAACTACTACTAATTCAAATACTGTCACGTATATTTAAATAACACTAATAATACAGCATATTCATATTTGATGTAACTTCAGTTAAAATGTGTTAGAACAGTAAATATTCAGTCTATTATTCCACTCAATAACTAGATGCTAACTAAAAAAGATGAAAAAAATATTAATATTTCAGTTGTTCTAAAGGAACCTCTTACTTAATTCAAGAGCAAATCTTAATCCATTTCCATGTGAGTTTTATGAAAGATTATGAATTGTCAATGATTTTAGAAGATGACAGGACAATTAATCTCCTAAATCTTTACTTGTTACCCCTTGAAAAGGCAGTCTAGTAGGTATTATGTTTGGATGCTCCTATTTTTATATCATCTATACAAGAATTCAGCCTCATGCAGGACTACTGCTCTCCAGAAAGTCGGTACACACGCAGACCGACTACCCGTTAAAAAATGCCGCAGTTCAGGTCACCGGATGCAAGGAGTGTCTGAGCCTGTTGCTGCCATCGGCGGGAGGCAGAGAAACTGCGTGCGTGAGGTGCGAGCAGGTGGATGACCTGGTCCGCATGGTGGCGGAGCTCAAGGAGGAGGTGGAGAGGTTGAGGGCCATCAGGGAGTGTGAGCGGGAGATAGACTTCTGGAGTAACTCCCTGCAGGGCCTCAAGGGGAGGTGCCGAGGTGAGACTCCTCAAATGGGGGCGGACCCCCTGCCCTGTCCCTGTCGGGCAGAGGGAGGGGATCTGGGAGCTGAGGAGGAATGGAAACAGGTCCCTGCTCGACATCGCAGGCGATGCTCTCCCCTTCCGGCCCCACCTTCCCAGGTGCCCTTACACAACAGGTTTGAGGCCCTAGAGATTGAGAGGCCGGTGTGTGAGGAAGAGGTAGCAAATGTTCCCAGGAGGATGCCTGGGGCGAGGAGGTCGACTCCGCGCCTCAGGACTGCCTCCACCAAGAAAGACAGGAGGGTTATTGTTGTTGGTGACTCGATTCTTAGGGGAACAGAGGGCCCTATTTGTCGGCCTGACCCTACCCGTAGGGAAGTCTGCTGTCTCCCTGGGGCCAGGGTCAGGGACGTTGCCAGGAAGCTTCCTAACCTGGTACGCCCCTCTGACTATTACCCCCTTTTGATAGTCCAGGCGGGCAGTGATAACATCGAAGAGAGAAGCCTCAAGGCTATCAAAAGGGACTTTAGGGGACTGGGTCGGTTAGTGGATGGAGCGGGAGTGCAGGTGGTGTTTTCGTCCATCCCTATGGTGGCAGGGAGGGGTTCAGAGAGGACACGGAAAGCCCACCTGTTAAACACGTGGCTCCGGGGCTGGTGCCAACGCAGAAATCTTGGGTTTTTTGATCATGGGGCACTTTACTCAGCACCTGGCCTGATGGCTGCAGACGGGTCCCTATCTTTTAGGGGAAAAAGGATCCTGGGCCAGGAACTGGCAGGGCTCATTGAGAGGGCTTTAAACTAGGTAGGAAGGGGGATGGGGCTGAGGCTAGGATTGCTGGGGCTGTGCCAGGGGGAACAATGGCAAGGCCGGAGGATAAGGCAATGGCCCAGCTGAAGTGCATCTACACCAATGCACGCAGCATGGGTAACAAACAGGAGGAGCTGGAAGCCATCGTGCGGCAGGCAGGCTACGACTTGGTTGCCATCACGGAGACGTGGTGGGACCAGTCTCATGACTGCAGTGCTGCAATGCCTGGCTATAAGCTCTATAGAAGGGACAGGCAGCATAGAAGGGGTGGTGGTGTGGCTCTCTATATTAGAGAGTCTTTCGAGGTTGTAGAACTCGAGGTTGGGAATGACAAGGTCGAGTCCCTTTGGGTTAGGATCGGCAGGGACAACAAGGCTAGTGTCCTGGTCGGGGTCTGCTATAGACCGCCAAACCAGGATGAGGAGACGGATGAGGAATTCTACAGACAGCTGACAGAGGTTGCAAAATCATCAGCTCTTGTACTCGTGGGGGACTTCAACTTCCCTGACATATCCTGGAAGCACAACACAGCCCTGAGAAAGCAGTCTAGGAGGTTTCTGGAGAGCGTGGAAGATAGCTTCCTGACGCAGCTGGTTAGTGAACCTACCAGGGGTGGTGCCCCGCTAGACCTTCTCTTCACAAACAGAGAAGGACTGGTGGAGGACGTGATCGTCGGGAGCTGTCTTGGGCAGAGTGACCACGCAATGGTGGAGTTCACTATTCTTGGCGAGGCCAGGAAGGGGACCAGTAAAACCGCTGTATTGGACTTTCGGAGGGCTGACTTTGAGCTGCTCAGGACACTAGTTGGTGGAGTCCCTTGGGAGGTGGTTCTGAAGGGCAGAGGGGTCCAGGAAGGCTGGGCGCTCTTCAAGAGGGAAGTCTTAATGGCGCAGGAACGGTCTGTCCCCACGTGCCCAAAGACGAGCTGGCGGGGAAGAAGACCGGCCTGGCTCAACAGAGAATTGTGGCTTGATCTTAGGAGGAAAAAGAGGGTTTATAAGCTTTGGAAAAGTGGGCAGGCCACTAAGGAGGACTTTAAAGAAGTAGCGAGGCTGTGCAGGGACAAAATTAGGAAGGCCAAAGCTCATCTGGAGCTAAATCTGGCTACTGCCGTTAAAGATAACAAAAAACGTTTCTATAAATACATCAACACAAAAAGGAGGACTAAGGAGAATCTCCATCCTTTACTGGATGCGGGGGGAAACTTAGTTACAAGAGATGAGGAAAAGGCGGAGGTGCTCAATGCCTTCTTTGCCTCAGTCTTTAGCGGCAATACCGGATGTTCTCTGGATACTCAGTACCCTGAGCTGGTGGAAGGGGATGGGGAGCAGGATGTGGCCCTCATTATCCATGAAGAACTGGTCGGTGACCTGCTACGGCACTTAGATGTGCACAAGTCGATGGGGCCGGATGGGATCCACCCAAGGGTACTGAGGGAACTGGCAGAGGAGCTGGCCAAGCCACTGTCCATCATTTATCAGCAGTCCTGGCTATCGGGGGAGGTCCCAATCGACTGGCGGCTAGCAAACGTGACGCCCATCTACAAGAAGGGCCGGAGGGCAGACCCGGGAAACTACAGGCCTGTCAGTTTGACCTCAGTGCCAGGAAAGCTCATGGAGCAGATCCTCCTGAGAGTCATCATGCAGCACTTGCAGGGGAAGCAGGCGATCAGGCCCAGTCAGCATGGGTTTATGAAAGGCAGGTCATGCCTGACGAACCTGATCTCCTTCTATGACAGAGTGACGCGCTGGGTGGATGAGGGAAAGGCTGTGGATGTGGTCTACCTTGACTTCAGCAAGGCTTTTGACACCGTCTCCCACAGCATTCTCCTCAAGAAACTGGCTGCTCTTGGCTTGGACTGGCGCACGCTTCGTTGGGTTAGAAACTGGCTGGATAGCCGGGCCCAAAGAGTCGTGGTGAATGGAGCCAAGTCCAGTTGGAGGCCAGTCACTAGTGGCGTCCCCCAGGGCTCGGTGCTGGGGCCGGTCCTCTTTAATATCTTCATCGATGATCTGGACGAGGGCATCGAGTGCACCCTCAGTAAGTTCGCAGATGACACCAAGTTAGGTGCGTGTGTCGATCTGCTTGAGGGTAGGAAGGCTCTGCAGGAGGATCTGGATAGGCTGCACCGATGGGCTGAGGTCAACTGCATGAAGTTTAACAAGGCCAAGTGTCGGGTCCTGCACCTGGGGCGCAATAACCCCAAGCAGAGCTACAGGCTGGGAGAGGAATGGTTGGAAAGCTGCCAGGCAGAGAAGGACCTGGGAGTGCTGGTGGATAGTTGGCTGAATATGAGCCAGCAGTGTGCTCAGGTGGCCAAGAAGGCCAACGGCATCCTGGCTTGTATCAGGAACAGCGTGACCAGCAGGGCTAGGGAGGTGATCGTCCCCCTGTACTCAGCTCTGGTGAGGCCGCACCTCGAGTACTGTGTTCAGTTTTGGGCCCCTCGCTACAAGAAGGACATCGAGGTGCTTGAGCGGGTGCAGAGAAGGGCGACGAAGCTGGTGAGGGGCCTGGAGAACAAGTCCTATGAGGAGCGGCTGAGGGAGCTGGGCTTGTTCAGCCTGGAGAAGAGGAGGCTCAGGGGTGACCTTATCGCTCTTTTTAGGTACCTCAAGGGAGGCTGTAGCGAGGTGGGGGTTGGCCTGTTCTCCCACGTGCCTGGTGACAGGACGAGGGGGAATGGGTTTAAGTTGAGCCAGGGGAGTTTTAGGTTAGATGTTAGGAAGAACTTCTTCACTGAAAGGGTTGTGAGGCACTGGAACAGGCTGCCCAGGGAAGTGGTGGAGTCACCATCCCTGGAAGTCTTCAAAAGACGCTTAGATGTAGAGCTTAGGGATATGGTTTAGTGGTGGGCTGTTAGCGTTAGGTTGGAGGTTGGACTCGATGACCTTGAGGTCTCTTCCAACCTGGAAAATTCTGTGAAAATTCTGTGATTTGCTATACTTTCAAGGTCAAAAAGCTCAATTATTTTCAAAGTTTCCCTTGCATACAGAGTATTCCTCCCACTTATTCCAATAACATTTCTCAAGCCTTATACCTTGCATACTTCAATATTTTCCCTTTCTAATATGCTTCTCTTTAACATTGTTATGGTCATACCAAGCATACTAGCACTTAGGCACTGTATGATATGTGCCAGCCTGACAAAGAATACTTGCAAATACTTAAAACCTCAGGAATCGCATAAATAAACAAAATAAAGATTAGTTGAAGCCAAGGATTGGCAAATGACCTTGAAAGGTTGCAAAGTCTTTCTGAGTTTCTAATTTCTTTCTCTAAACTAAACTTGTATATATTATCTGAAAAGCTTCACTGAAATACATCCTGCGTGTCAATAAACTTTCTGCTCTCTGTAGAACCTGAGATTAAGAAAGAATGTTACTAAAAACTTGGAAAAAATATTTTTAAAAGCACATTATTTTATTAAAGACCAATTTAGACCATATTTAACTTCATGTTAGGGACATACTTCAACACTGAAATGGGAGAAAATTCATTAAAGAGCTTATGTCACTAATTTAAAAAGTGTTTAGGACCTAACTTTAGGACTAGACAGGGTTAAGCTTTCATATATAAAATATGTGATGCAATCTGAGACATCTCCTGAAATACTCTGTATAATGTGCATCAGCCTAATATGGAAATAAAGATACTTAATGCAGATTTATTTAGGAGAAGCAAAGAAAATGTGAAAATGCACCAGGATTTATGATTAGAGATAAACTGGCAGGTCACAGACACACACAAACCGAATGTACAGGAAAAAAATCCTTCCAATGATGACTTATGTCAGCTTTATGTACATAGATTGTGAGATGTTATTTTATTTTCTGCATCTGTAGTAAAAACTTTTCCAGTAGAATCATAACTCAGCAGATGCTTATTAAACCTTTTTAAAAATCTCACTCATCTAAACATGTCTACTTTTTTCTTTGAAACTTTACAACTTAAAAGTTTAGAAATATTTTTAGAAATGCACAAGGCTTTCTGTTTAATTAAAAGACAGAGGAAAGCACAGAGGATACCAAAATACGAATGACTGAATTTTTATCTAGCTAAAAGCACTCAAAATCTTCTTCAACATGGCTATCATTGCTCTCATGTTAATGACACCTTGACAAGTCAGGAGGAAAATAAAAAACACTGACTTGTGAAGGACTTTTTTGAATCTGCAGCCAAGTAGCACTATAATATATTAGCTTCTAATATTTTAATAAAGCAAACTATTTTCTGATTTTTCCTCAGTACCTTATGTTTCATCTAAGAGAACAATAGCACACCCAGTTAATGAAGAATTGCTTCTAAGTATGTTACCTTAATCTCTTTATTTGGTAAAATAATGCTTGAATAATGCCGTTTATCCTTTCATGAAATACAAAGCCTGCTTAAAGGCAAAGTTCCCCTAATTAGATCACATTCAACATGCTTAAGATACAGGTCTTTAACTGAAAATTAAGCATCCTAAAATGAATCTATTGCAGCATCATTGTAGATAACTGAATTTCTTTTGTTCGGTCTCATTAACAATCATTAGTGTCTTCAAGTTTCAGGCTCAAAATATGAGACAAACATTCAAATTACAACTGTTATAAACAAAACTAAGTCACAACTGGAATAAATTTTACATTAAAAATATTTAAAGCTAAGACATTCTAGATTTGAAAAAAGCAAAATGTGATAGCTACTTTAGAAATCTACATTAGAAGACCACACGCAGTAGATTTCCTTTGAAATGAAATGTGACCAAAAAAAAAAAAAAAAAAAAAAAAAAAAAGACATGCTGATAGATTATGGGTTTGTTATAGGTGATTTTTTCCAGATATCATTTGTTATTATTACATTTTCAGTAACTCTTGTCTGTTTAAACCATTGTTGTAATCCTATGAAACGCTCTATGCATATAAATAGTAGAGAATGAAAACTACTTAGAAAATGTGTTTACATGTTAAGATTCTTGTCTGACTTTTAATAAGCTATAATTATTCCTTCTATAAAAAGGGAAACAATAACCCTGTTTTGGGTCAGCAAAAAGCTCAGAAACATACCAAAATGTTTTTCTCTCTCTCAGATATAATGATGACGCCAAACGAGAGACTTAGACATGACTTATCCATTTCACAGCCAGCAAATATATTACAAAGAAGCTTTCTGATAAGGAACTATTTCTATTTAGGAAATCATCTGTTTAAAATTGAGACAGTACTGGAGAAGTCATATGCAAATTCACCTCCATCTCCACACACACACACCTCCTTCTGATCATGAGAGTTCATTCTGTATTCAGAGAGTTCATTCTTTATTCAGAACTGGCTTTCCATGTTACAGGAATAAGAAGATAGCTACAACATTTAGGTGTTAATCTCTATGGCAAAGGCAGGTACCTTCAAATTATTAAACCAGTAAACCAGTAAAACGTTAAACCAGTTTCCTGTAAGCCACATACCTTCTTCCAAAATCAGCCAAATACTGTCTCAAATTTACCATTTTGATTCCTAATTCCCTGCTATGGTTTTGGGCTCATGGAGACATGGTTATGTTGAATTCATTTTCTATTAGGCTTTCCACTACAATGTTTTGACCATGTATGATTATATAGCACTCTGAGAGCAGAGAAAATTACTGGTAATTTAGGAAGAAATTCTACAATGAAAGCTGCAAGAACATACTCTTCAATTTAAAAGGAATTCACAGAACATGCTTGTTTGTGCTGGCTGTAAGCGCTGTTTAAACCTACCATAGCCAGATTTATCATTCAAATAAATATAATTTTATATCTTTGTCATTTTCTCACTCTCCTGAGAATTTAAGTCATCTTGCAGAAATCTTTCTATAACCACTGAATACATAACCCCACCATTCATCCAATTATACATAGAGCAGCAGGAAGAGAAATCAAATAATATGTTTGTAGTGTGGTGAAACACTGTGTTAAAAAAAAAATAAATTGTAAATAAATTTATTAAACTCAGACACTGGTTTGGTTAGTTCACTGAGTTTCTCCAAAACAGGAAAAAACAGTGATCCTCCTTGGGTATATTTTATTATATTAATTTTTCATAGAAAATGTTTATTCACAAAGAAAACAGAACTAAACCAGTGGTCCTGTTAACCAGTGATTATCTGTTATATGTACTTGAACTGCAGATAGACCTTTATGCTAGCTTCTGTTTTAATTAATTCCTTTTCTACTCCTTCAGTATTATTCATATCTAAAATTTATTTTTATTTACTTTCAGCTACTCTGCTATAACTTTTCCAATTATTTTATACACCAAATTCTCACTTCTTTAGACCTGTTTTTAAACCTACTTTTATCTTTTTTTTTTTTTTTTTTTTTTTTTTTTGTAACCAGAGACCAGAGATGCTTTTTATAGAATACATAAAGCCCAATGACACAATTTTTCTACAGTCTATTGTTTGTCAGACTTGTTGATTATGATATACAGAGGATGTTAGGGGTCAGGTCACAGATAAATTAAGACATAAAGGGGCCTATTTCATCCACGTGCATTTCCGTGCTTCTAAACATTTTTTTAAAAGTAGCTAGAAGACCAGAGATGTATGGCTAACTGAGATATATCCTGATGCTTCAATGGCTTTTCTCTATTCTTCAAAAAGTGTAAGTTAAGAAAAAACAACACTCATGACCTTAAGACCTTAACTGCAGAACACAAAAGAAAGTGTAGATTTCAATGTGAATTTACTAGTTAGATGAAACTGAATAAGAGGTTGCATACAGAATGATCCACCTGGTAGCATAACATGATTTACCTCTGACCAGGCAAGAATATGGTAGGAAAAACGTATGTGGGTATAGTTTTGATACTTGGTGTTAACAGCTCAGTCACAAATTCCAGCTCTTAAACTTCCCAGTCTTTCTGGCCCTGTAGGCTGCAGGCAGGTGCATGTCATTGCGTATCTCTGGAAACATCTCCAAAGACCTTGCTAGAAACTAAGAAAGTTTCCTCCAAACCATGTACACAGGTTTCCTTTCTGTGGAAACCACAGTTTGTGGGCAGATGGAAAGCACTCATGTCTTCCCAAAATATGGCAACAATAGTTATTCCTTAAGTTTTAGCCTCCACATTTCAGTACATTAATATATTGTACAAGCTTGCATATTAACTAACTTTTTAGTTAAGCAAATAAAAGTGCCTCATTTCTTCTGGAACGCACAGAGTAGTATTGCTATTCTACATACTTACAGCTCAGACATCATTCTGTTTTCAGCAACATTTATCTTATTTTTGTTACTGATCTGCTATAGGAACAAACCCTTCTGCAATTTCAGTTCTCTGTTACCAGCATAATATGTGAGACATAAACCAGAATTATTGTTCTGTATTTTAATAATCTTTGAAGTCAAAATAATGGGCAAGAACAATAAAAATCTGAAAATGAACAGAAGCCTTCATTTGCAGTCCACATGTTGTTCTGAGAACAGGAATCATCAGAATATTCTTATCTCCACTCCATAGGACAGGGAGAATCAGTGCCACCAGATGAGCATGAGAGAGAGGGAGCAGTACATAAACTCCGTGAGGGGAAGGTAATTAATGGGTCAATTAAAAAGCAAAGAAGGCCACACAGAATACAGACATACTTTACTGAAATATTAGCCTCAGGGTTGGCTCTCTTTCTTTTCTTTTCTTTTCTTTTCTTTCTTTCTTTCTCTTTCTTTCTTTCTTTTTCTTTCTTTCTTTGTGAGATCTACATTAAAGCATTTATACTGTAAAGGATATTATATTAACATTAAAATATATACATAAAAGCCTTGGTGAATCTAACACTCATAGCATTACTTAAATACTATAAAGCAAAAGTTAAAACAGTATTTACCATCTGAGTAAGCAGTACTTTCAAAGCAGACTCACAGCTTTCTGTATTCACTCCAGATAACAGTTCACTCATGTTCCTTTACGCTAGAAGACACAAGGAAGATAAATAAATAGGACATAGGACTGCCTCCAAATGACTGTTTTCTTCCTTAGCCTCATTTTTTTTTTTTCAGATACACTCTTTGTATATTCTTTGGTATATTCAAGTGTGCTTTGACATGATTAGGTGGTATCAACATTCAATCAATTTTCTGTAGCACAACTACACAATCATTAGGAAATATTAGAAGGCTTATCATTTTGGCGACCTGGGTTTTATTTTATACCCTGATGCTTTGAGGTTAAAGATGCCAATTACAACAGCTTCTAAATGCCTTCACAAGGGCATAATATTTTGTTGCCTAGTAGCAATGCCAGTAAGTATTTGCTGCATTTAGGATGTCAGTATACTTCTGTCATGCTAAAACTGTAATACTGGATCTGTAGTGATTTCTGTGATCTGCACAGCTAACGACTTTTGGTTGATATTAGGGACCTCACTTATACAAGTGTGACAGCAGATTTTCTCCTCTGCTTATTTCCATTGACTTGTTTTTAGATTATGGTTTCTGATGAACTCCAGAAGAGGGACAGAATTTGAGATGATAAACTTCTACAACTCCCTATTTGTGCAGTAGGATTCTCAAATACAGTTATTACAGTGAAATCTTTTTTCTTCCCTAGCTGCAATGTCTCAGGAATGAAGTTACAAGGACACAAAACACCTGGTGAAGCAAACGTAGTGTTCTTAAGAAATGTACACTACAAGTCATTTGCAAACACATATTTACCATATCCCTTCCCATTATTTCCTACCTCCACTTCAATTCTTTGCTGGCACCATTTTTGTAAAGAGCACAGAGCTGTTGTTCAACTCATAGCCATTCTTTACATGGCTGTGAAAAACAGAATGGGGCCAGGATATAGGAACGTAACCCCTAGAAGATGTGGAATGTTTAACGAAAATGTGGTGCTCCAGTAATGAACATACTTGAACTGCTAGGCAGTCTTCCAATGCAGTCTATATCTACTGTGGTGCAAGGGTAAGCTGCTGGTAAGCAGTAGGAAAGCTCCACTTATCCTACTGGTTTTCCCTGCTTGTTTTTAAGCCCATACATATTAGGAACACTATAATATTCAGAAAATAAATGAGCACTTGTGTATTTCCAACATACTTCTCACTATTCACATTGTGCAAATGTGTACAAAATCCTAGGGCTCATGAAGGGCAGTATCCACCATTCCCCATCTGAGCAAAGTTTCTACTTAACAATCCCAGTAAGAAGTTTTTGCATGAGCAAAGGCTGAGGAATGAATCTAAACAAATAGCCGTAAGCACAGAGAGATTTCAATTATGATCTTGTGTAAAGAAAAAGAAAACAAAACCTTCCCAAAGATGTTAGTTTCCTTGCTATAGGTAATGCCCATAAAAGACAACTAGCAACACAAAACACAGTTACATAATGCTTAATACATGGAGGGTCAACTGAGGTATTAATCAGCAAATTTGGGACACTTCCTAAGCAGTGGCCTTGTGCACAAAAGTAAGACTGCAGATATTTAAAGATTTGCATTATTATACGAAGAGGTGGCCTTTCAAAGCTGCTCTAAGAATTACTCCCAGGTCAATTTCAGTCAATGATGCTTTATAAAAAAAATAAAATTGTACTCTAACATGATGTAGCATGGGGAACGGTTATTTTTATTTATGTCAAGTTACTTAGCCAGAGTTGGGGAAGGCAAGGTATAGTATCTGTGGTATAACAAACCTTTCTGCCATGTAAAGGTGCTGTGATGCAAACAACATCTCCTTGTGAAATTTAATCATAATAGTTGTGCTGTGTAACTGAATATATCATGTGTCCCACGTTATTCCAAGGACGAAGTCTGGTAGCTGTCATATGTCCAACTGTCAGCTTTCATTAAGCAATATGATCTATTACTAGACCCACTGAAACAAGTGCTAATTCAGCTTCAGTTTGGCTATGCAGAATCAGACTCCTACAAATGTTAGTGCAAATGTCTGTTACCTCTAGAGCTCAAAGGGAGGAGGAGAAAAGCAAAGAACAGCCTCACTTTTTCATGTTATTTTATATTTCATCTTCTTCAAAGGCATCCAGGCACTAGCAAGCAATTTATTCTACTAGTGAATTGTCCGATCCTTACCTTTTGGCAACTAATAGGTGGGATGGGCTAAGAGATTTATTTAAAGTAGATACCATAACTGTATTTAAAACAGTCACTGCTCTAGTTATATTTTTTTAAGCTCATTATTAAATAACATATTACCACTTTTTAATCAGAAAGTAATCATTTGGAAAAAAAAAAATAAAGAATTTCAGTTTTGCGTATTTACACTAGATAGCTAATATGTTTTCAAAACCTAAAATACATCTGCAGTACTTTTTACTAAACATGCTATTGTGCATTTTGAGATAGAGAGAAGCTGTCTTCGGAAGAATTTATATCTACATGTTAATCACTCTGAAACTACAGCTAAAAAACTTGATTTAAACCAGACCTTATTTGGTGCTTTTATGCCAGTATTTTTTAACAAGACAAAAACAGTGGTAACCTTCACTCATTCCTGTGATTTGTTCAATACACTAGCACATTTTCATTCAGTGAAGATCCCTTTAAGATTTTACTGTAGTACATAAATTTTAGTCTTCCTGCAAGGGTGGACCTTTAAAGAAGAAAACATGAGTACAGTTCACAGAAAGGAATTTTCAACTGTATTACTAACAGCTGAGAGAATGCCTTGTGGAGCAAGATTCATTGTATTAAGAAAAAGATGCTCAGTGTAAATGCAATTGCACAGTAACTCAGTAAGTTTTCCACTCATTTTTTAAGCAGAATGTAGTCATGATTGCAACCTTGGCTTCATGAATATTCATTTAGGCAAATGATTTAACAGGCCGCTTGTTTGACCAAAATGGCTGCTTTTGCAAGAATACAAAGGTCAGTTGAGCTAAATTGCCCCAGAGGACAAGTGTGAGAGGGTTTCAAAACTATGACCTGATAACATGAAGTTCTTAAAAGTTTAACATTTAGATGTTGTGTTTAACACCCCTTTCATTGCTGTCCATTGCTTTCCACAGACTCAGAGGCATGAAGCATCAACAACACATACCAGTACCTCTTGCGCCAACATGAGAGGCCTTCCTGTTGCCATCAGGGGATTGTAAAACATGACAGCTGTACTGTCTCCCTTTCACCTCTGCAAGTAACTACATTCATGTTTCAGGAATAAACATGATCTCCACAGGCAGAATACTCTTACCAGTAATAAAAATAAAATCTATTTTAGCAGACAAGAACCACTCTTTTGGTGACAGCAGGTTTCGCTGTAAGCACTGGGCCAGAGTTTCAGCTAGACCACGTCAGAGGCATCAGCGCTGAAGCTGATACTGGGCAGGAACCTCTCTCTGTATTAGAGTGGAGCCCTGCTTCCACTCCAGCACTACTTCAACACCATGAAAAGAACTGAAAACAGAAGTTTATTTAGTAACCTAGGACTTCAGAAGCCAGACAAGGTTAACAGAAAGACAGAAAAATCACCTCACCTGCAGATAAAACACTAATGCAGACAATGGACTTAATATTTAGAAGGGTAACAATTTCTCATGGTTCATCATCTTCTGTAATCATTAATTATTTGAACTAAACTATGATTTGAACCAGGTCAGGTGATGGACAGCCCTAATGAAAGAAACTCTGGACATCAGAAGGAGACGTTGAAAAAGCTGGCAGCATCTGCCCGCGCCTCTGGGTAATGGGGCCTGTGACAGGAACTGGGAGGCCCACCACTGACAGGAGGCCGCTCACACTTCACACTGCAACCCCTGTCCACACATACACACAAAGAGGCTTTACAACTCTACAAAGTCTGGCTAAATGGTGGCATATACTAGAGCATCCAGAGAGAAAACTCAGGGAAGTGCAGCTAGAAGGCTGTTTATGTACAACTCTACTCTGGGCCCCTGCAGCTCAGTCTGTGAATACCACTGGTAACTCAGGGACTTCCACACACTTTGCACCTGCTCCACTCCAGTCTGTGTGAAGGCCCCAGCTTGCATGTACTCAGTATTTCCCTCAGGAAAGGGTCACCTTCCTTCATACTAGCTCTGACTAAGGAAGTATAAGAGACACACAAACATAGCAATCATTGTCTACACTTCCTTTCCAGTGTCCTCTTGGTATATGTGGCCCTTTAGTCAGGGACCATGCCTAAGGCATGTTTATGTAAATACTTGATCTAGCACTAGATCATGAATCTAGGAAAAGCGACGTGCAGAAAGGCAAGGCGAGGGAGCATAATAGGCCACACAGGCCTCAGATCTGAGCAGGAGTCTGGTACTGGGATTTTTAATTCCCAAACAAAAACAGAGAAGCAAACGCTAGTCATATGACTATATATTACTATAAATATAAACATGGTTTTAAATATTGAGTAACCTTGTCGATTTTGGAGGGGGGAAAATTGAATGCACAACTCTGGGAGGAACACCAACTGCAGGAGGGGTTTAACTGTTCCTCATCAGGTAGCATTTGTGCTCCTTACAGCTCAGAGAAAGGAATTTGTAAGTGTGGTTGAGTTACTAGAAGTAAAATGAGGTTAAAGAAAGTCCAGACCCTCCCTCACCCTACAATCATCTTTTGGCCGTGTCCACCCTCACTGCCCCACATCACTTGTCTGCAGCACCCCATAGCTGCATGGTTGTTAAACTGTGTTGTGTCTTGCTCCCTTATTGTCTGTTTCTATGCATTTTTCTTCCCTGTCAGAAGGTATTCTCCTTTCCTGTACCTCAATAGTATCTCATTTTACAGAGTTTTCCCAGTTACACCTCATTCTAAAAACCTAAAGAACATCACATATTTTAATCCAAACAATTAACACACCACCTGAATAATATCTGCAGTATGATACAGCTCCATACTACAAACTTCAGTAGAACTGAAAATTTAATTCAATGTCAATAGAACACAACCCGCCTACAGTTTATCCTCAGGTAACCAAGGATAGCATGAAATATTCTCAGGCATGACCATGCAAACTGTCCTTTAAAAGCCTCTTATTTTAATGAAAAGTAAGGAAATAACTCTGCATAGACATCTATAGGTCTCTGACTGCCCTCTACAATTTACTCCAGTCAACAGAAGATAAGCAGATGACTATAAAACTGTCTTGGTAGCAAAATACCTACGATTTTCCTGATCAATATTTGCCCGGTAGTCTGGACAGACTCTAAAAATCTGACAGTTCAATGGACTTTAAGGTGATGAGTAACCACTTGCAATAAAACAAGCAGTCAATATTAAAATTTCATTTTAAAAGACTGTGCCCTAACCATTTTATAAGGCAGCCAGCAAAACATACGATTTCTTGACTAATCTAAAAAAAACTCCTAACAACATCTGTGGATACTCGATCTTGCTGACTGAGCAGTTGGGCCAGCAATGATTCATTAAGGTCTTGTGGAACCTCTGAAATAAAGCAGTTTCTCTCACCCAGCTTGGCTTCATTTGTAACCTCAGATGGAGAGCTTGAGGTATTACATAGCTTTTAATGCAGAGCTCCTTTGCTTCAGTGTGCTCCAACTACTGCCACCCAAGAGTACATATCCCATTCAGCGTGGCAATGGCAATAATTTTCTCTTTTGGATGTGTTGTTACAGCAAGAGAAGATAAAAGTAATGGGAAACTACAGGAAGATACAATGCATAATGAGATAATGCCACACTGAAGAAAACTCTTACTGCAGATTCTCTTTATGGAGAAGTTAGTTCTGAAAATATGTGCTGTGTGTATTTCTGCTTTTCTCCTCTAGATGCAAGTTAACTGTAATACTTATTTACAATGCTTGTAGTAAGCTGGTCTCTTTCTATTTGATGCTATATGATATGGACTGTTTACCACAAGCAACATGCAAACTACAATATATATAAATCAAATTCTTAAATTTCTCCAGTAACACTTTCTTCCTCTTCCTAATCCATTTCTCAGGAGGTGTGGTAGCTTTAAAATGTGCTCAGGAAAACACATAACCATCTGATTTTACATTGAACAAAAAGGAATTAAATGATTTGATGCAACTTACATTTGCTTGCCAAAATTACCAAAATTGCATGTTCCTATTCTGTCTATTTTAACTGGAGAGCTATTTTGATTTTCATAAATTCGAGGTAGCATTATGCTTAGCACATGAATATGTGACAAAATAGAAGTGAATAGAAGTGAAAACTGTCATCATAATAAACCAGAATACAACATGAGAGCTTATACAATATTGTTTCTTTATAGCTTCTTTCTGTCCTGGATTCTTACAAAGATTCATAGCTGTACTTAACACATATAGGAACATATTTTAGTTTGTCATGACTGAACCATCAGTTTAGGTTTGTTTGTTTGTTAGTTTGTTTTATATGGAGACTAACTGGAACATTTCCCAGAAAGTTTTTAGGACCTGACACTAGAAACGTAAAAAAAAAAGAACCTTATGATTTTGTTGATTAATCATAAAATACTTTGGGAATTATGTCTCTGCAAGATGCTCAACCAGTGGTAGAGTTAAAGGCTGACTGAAGCTTACGAAACTGTGCTCAGACTGAAAACAAAATGCTGAAAACTTTTGAGTACTTTCATGAATGCAGAAAAGCCAAAATTGGTTGGTAAAGAAACAGACTACCAATTACTTGAAGCTACATTAGAGAATCCACTGTGCAAAACACCACCTACACATCAACAGAAGATTACAAAATTATAGGAGCATTTGTCAAATATGAAATAGTTCTCTAGAAAGTGACTTCTTGTAGTGGACACACTTTCAAGAGCACTTGTAAACACCGGAATGAAGGATACATGGAGCTTGAAATGAGTATAACAAAAATAATACACTACTCCTAAAATGTGAAAAGATGTCATAGGAAGAAAAACATTTCAGAGGGCAAGATGAGATGATCTTGATAAATTGAAGAAAAACACAAACTTGTAGTGTGCAATATTACATAGAAGAGTGTGAATTACTGGATTTAGGTAAAATAATCAGCTATATGGAGTATCAGGAACAACTGTCTGAGCAGCATTGAATAAAATCTGGGATTACAGAAACTAAATCAGAATCAGCATTATCCCATAATAACTAGATCAGTAACATTTTATGCAACTCATTTGAAGCAATCCTCCTACTTTATCCAGCATTCTTGACATCCAGTGAAAAAGAGTGGTTAATCAACTGGAAAGAATCTAAAGGAGACAATAAGAATGACTGGAGGTCTAGAAAATAATAATTTATTAATCTTGAGAAAGATTGAAATAGTACATCTGTTAATCCAGAGAAACAAACTACTGAAATCAGACATTAAGAAAACCTTGAAATATGTAGGAAGCAGCTGCAAAAAATGATGCTAAAAACCTGAGTTTTGGGTCCACACAGTTTTAAGTATGAATGTTCATAAATTACAATAAGGGAGAATAAATCCATACTTTAGAGGGGAAAAAATCATAAAAATCTGGATAGCTGAATATGAGGGTATTGTTCTTATATAAATGTGTTAATGTGTTGAGTCTTCACCATTGAAACCTTTTTTTATATATATATATATGCAATTTATTAAAAGCAATATGTATTTTTGTGAAATAAAAATCTGCTGTAGCTACTAATATTACTCTTGAGCAAAGGAAGGAACCTAATGATCACTCCAAGTGTTGCCAGATTTTATTTTTACTGTCCCATAGTTCTAAAAGGTGAGAAAAAAAATGTTTGGATGATGAAGTGACTTAGGAGAATGACAGAGACAACATAAGTCTGTTGACAATTCCACTTCATCTAATGCATTTAATACTAATTTATCTGCTTTACAGCCTTTTCAAATGAGACAAAAAAATCAAGTGCTTTTTGCATGTTTATGAAAAAGCTTTTTACACTTATGCCCTATAAAAATTGTTATGTTACGTTATTTAATAAAACTAATGTTTTTCACTTCTGGAATGCTTAAACAGGAGGATTACATGGGCTTTTTTATGATTTATGATCATGACATCTAAATATACGACATTGGAGGATGTTAATCTCCAAATCTTGAAAAATGGCTGAAATCCTAGATCACACACGCACACACAAAAAAGTGACATCAGCATTATTTGTGTACTTTGAAACACATAAAGACACGATAGTCCTTCAACAGTAACAGCTTCAAATGTTGGGTCTTTTAAGATTTAAGTAACTGCTTCCTTTGTAAATGTATATAGAGTAAAAAGAATAATTTCATTTTTGATATTTCTTCAATACAGGTCATAGTGTCTTGAACTCTTAATACAAAACACTATTCTCATGTGCCTCCTGATATAGCATTTTCAGAACTAAAAATAAGGTATATTATTCTTTTGGCCCTTATTTCACTTCCAGAAAGTAAAAAATAAAACATAATATTTTTATGTTGATGTCAATAAAGTCTGATAAGATTATGCCTTATTTACTCTTTCTGTTCAGAAAACTGCAAACAACTCAGATTCAGGTTTGGAAATTCTTTTCTCTGTGTTAAATACTTGCAACCCATTCCTAAATCCTGAAGTATCAGCATGTTGTGGATGAATTGTGGAAATTTATGAATAAAAATTCATACGGCTAGACAAGTATACCCAAATTAGTGTGGGTGTGGTGAACTTAAATTAGAAAATTAACACTACCTGGAATTGTATTGCTTTGTCATGTTAGTGGTAGTGTCATCTTCAAAGCAAATAAAGAACAAAAACAAAACAAACAAAGCTTTTCTACCTTTGAGCTATGAAAAACAAAGAAAAGGCTTTATATTGTTCAAGTCATTACATTTGCAGGTGTAGCAATTGGACAGAATTTGTTAAATCATCAGAAACAAAGTAGGGTTAAAAAAAATACAAAACAAACAACAACGAAAACAGAGCTACACCACCATCAAATGTAACTCCATTATTTTTTAAAACCAATGTGTACTGAACTGAAGCATCCTTAACACTCATACAATTTTCAAATTCATTCATATTAACAGATAAGACAGAAAACTAGTTCCTCAGTGTAGACTCAGGTCCTTTGATTTTAAAATAAAAATACAGGTACTTTAAGGCCTTTTGTCGTTGTTTTTTTTTTTTTTTTTTTTTTTTAACTGAGCAATACATTAAATAATAGTTCAGATGTTTCTGAGTTCCGTGAGGAGAAATGGGTGGAGATAGTAATGTAACTATAAGCATACTAACAAGCTAAATGGTGCCTCTGTTAAGTTCTTTTTTTTTTTGCCCTTCACAAAAGCTTCTGAATTGTTTGTCATTTTTCTTCATTTATATGAACAGGTTTCTTAGTTCATTCTTTTCATATTCTTTCTCAGTTTTTGGGTAATGCTGCTTTCTTACATTTAAGCAGGTGAATTACTTGCAAAAAAGTTTTCTCTCTCTAGCTTTGCACACACAGATTTGAATTTCTGATATTTCTGTACAGTTATGGCCTTAGCAAAGTGTGACACCTCAGTAAGAGGACATTGGTTGCATTTTAATTCAACATCTTCTCTTTTGCATTGGTATCTGTTTTGTTGAAGTCATGACAGAAACACAGAACATATTGTAAGGGATCTCTGGAGAGTTCTAGTGCAACCTTCCTGCTGAAACCAGCTAGTGATGCTCAAATCAGGGCCACCTTCATTGTCTTCCAAGTATGTGGTTTCCACAGCTTCAGTTTTCTTTCCAGCCCTTTTGTCACAGTAATCACGAGAGCTTGTGCAGTAACCTTTTTCCATATAAAAGCAAGTATGATGTCTTTAGCAATGAGAGGTGTTTTTTACTCTCAAAATCATTTCCACACAATTCTTCCACCTGAATAAAATGACAGTTACAAAATTAGCTATTTTCTGTAGCTCTAGTTTTATTCAGCTTCAGCACACCTTGTTTCAAGTGGTGAAATCATAAGTTTGGGATGCATTTCATGCAGTCTGCAAGTCCTCCTTCTTGGCTCAGAAACCTGGCTTTCAGGGCTTTAAAGACTAATTGAAAGTTTGCCAAAAAATGGGGAAAAAAATAAAAAAAGCAAGCTGTGCTGCTAGTGCTGTCCCAGAACGTTCTGTTTCACTGCTGTGTCCGATTTCTAATTTCTGTTATAATACATACACTGCCTAATTCAAAACAAAGCTTAAGGACAAGAAAATACACTAGCAGAATTTGATTGCTTTTAGCTGTCATGTCAAGCTTGTACACTGAGTCTTTTCCCCTTGATAATCACAGACATTAAAATACAAAGTAAAAATAGGCTAGACAATGTCAATGTCTCTGAAGTCAGACATAAGCAGGTGATCTTGCACAAATCATCTGGTTTCCCTTCTTTTCCCCCTTGTAAGGTGACCAAAGATATTAACCTTCAGAATTTTACTGGAACATAGCAGCAAAAGGAGCTATTTGGAGAGCAAAGCTATTTTATACCCTATAAGGCTGCTGAATACCATTGAATGGCTTTTTTGTTTGTTTGTTTGTTTTGTTTTTATTAAATAGTTAATAAATCAGATTATCTTTGCTGAACTTAAAGACTTGTAAGTGACAGTATATGAATCAAGTCAACAAATACACTCATCCTCTTTGTCCTTTACGGATTTCCCCCTCTTCGTAGCAAGTCAAATCCACGATTAAGGACAGATTTTAAACTCTTCACATTTCACTCTAAATGATATTTGAACTACAGCTTCTTGTGGGGATGATAAAGTCACCATAGATGGTTCATCTGGCTATACTGTTTTTCTTTCTGCTATTTCTATTAACATTATATTAACATAATGCCGTAAAATCAAACCTGGGGAATTCAAAAAAAAATCAAAACAGTTCTGCAATGGAAAGAGAATATTTTATTCCTTTTACACATGCCTATTGTAAGCTGATTTCTCTTCCTCAATATACAAAAATAGTAACTTTTAAAAAAAATATTAAATTATCTGAGGATTTTCATTTCATTACTTTATTTTTATTTTGAGCAGGGTTTACACTAATCTATTTCACATTGATTTGACACAAAAAGAGAGCACTCCCATGCAAATGATGTGAAGATAACATTGATGCAAGTTAATTTCTTAAACCACTCAAGCTAGATTTCCAAGGGCACAACTGTCTAAATTCAGAACTGCATGCAAAAAATGGAACAAGTTTTAGTTCTGCAGGTGATTGATTTGAGGTGTCTCTGCACTTCCTATAACTTCATCAAATTCTCCTTCTAAATCAAAAGAAACTTTTCATGTTTCCTGGAAATATGCAATGAAAAATAAATGATCTGGGGAAAAGCTGTTTGGATTGTGAATATGACAAAGCATTACAAGCTAAACAGTGACTCTTTGATGGTAAAGTGCTCAAAAATAAAAGGCTTCAGTTATTTGTTCAAATAATTTTCAACATTCCAAACTGAGTTTTAAGACTACAATATTTTGCATGTTATTCAAATTTCAAATGTGCTTAGTAAGAACAAACAGAACAGTTCCAACCTTTAATGAATGAACAATTAGTCTTGTGACATGTATTGTATTTGATAACCACTAGTTTGAATTTCTGATGGAGTTAGACTGTACAGAATATGATGTTGAAATAAACAATGTTGAAATAACATCAGTTCAATTTAATGTTTCTTTGCCTCTTGTTTTTATACGTTTAAACTGCTCCTTAGTTTATTACAGGTAGGAAACCTTGAAAAAAAAAAAAAAGGAAACATTCACACTGAAGATATTTGAGGTAGGAATTAAGAACTCAGAGAGATGTTTCAGGTTATTAGCTTCAGAATAAAAATCTGAGGAATGGAGCAATGGAGAAGGAGGAGAGGGGGAAGAGAGATTTACAAATACACACTAAGAGCAATGTAGTGTTACAGGGAATTTTTAAAAACCCAGGGAAATGCTTAGCTAGACTGTAAATAATCATGCTGCCCTGTCAGGGGAATTGACAAGGTTACCTTACCTAAAATGTCTTTTCCATTGCTAAGCTTCACAATTCTGCGTCTGAGCTAAACTATTTCCCCCCTCAAATTATCTACACTAATTCCTAAGAAAACTGATTTTTCTGTGAAATGTTGAACATGTCAATTTTGCACTTTTCTTGAGGGCAGTGACAGCAGCCCTGATAACTGGAATTCATGGGGACTTAACACATTTTGTTATGTCTTTCTCCATATATGTTCCTTTTGGCACTGAAGGCTTCAGAAAGTACTTTCAGCTGTATTGTGAGTTTGTTACCCAACTGTGCTTCCCATTGTCAGCTGCTTTTCATAAGTCAGATCCCACCATTAAATCTTATTTTAAATAAAAAGATGCCTGAGGATAACTTGGTTGCACAGTTGCTGTTATTCACCTCTCCACTGGACAGATTTTAGTTCTAACACCATTTAAATTGACTATCAACAACATGACAGTAAGATGTTTTATCCATAACAGCACCAAAGAATACAGTACAGGATGTCAGTGTTTTCTCTCTCAATGTCTTCCATGCAGTACAGTACAAGTCTGTAATGATGTTGTCCTGTATGAGGCATGTATGGTAGAACAGTACTGTCAGAATCTTAATGGCTACCTCTTTATGTGTTGATAGTATTACTACAGTTAGATGTCTCATTTTGTACAATATATATATTTTTTTGTCTGTTTGTTTGTTTTCCGTTAAGTTTCAAAAATTACAAGTAAAACACTGACAATCGGAATAATCTGGTATCCACATGCTTTGTCCTTGTTACTGAGCTCTATATTTCATAATCTCACTGATACTAACCAACAGTCTCAGGAGTTCTGTCAATTATGGATAGGGATCTCTCCACTGAGACTTTACCAGAATTCAGTAAGGCATTGAAGGGGGTGAAAAAAAGCTTTGAGGGCATGAAGGACATTAGATAGATTCTGATCAATTAACTTTGTAAATATTACTTTGGAAGAGGTTAGAAAACAGCCAGAAACCTGCTTGGAGAAATCAGGGATCTTTCCAAATTTGCGAGTCTGCTGTATGTTCCTCACCATGGCTCACGAGTTAATTCCCCTTCTGCAGGGAGCAAGACAGGTGAAACAATGGATCCAATCCACTGCGTGCTGTTCATACTGACCAAGAACCAACTCAAGAACAAGACTGGATATGTGATTCAATGTCAGGCCTGAGGCACTGACTAGGGTGTAGCCATATGTTTTCATCAGAAGGAAAAAAGAACCCAGCTACACAAAAATTCAAAAGACGGGAATAGCTAGCCCTGGAAGTCACTGTCAAGTGTTGCTAATGTTTTCATTATATGAAATCATGCATTTCTAAACTATGCTAAAGTATGAAGGCATATGCTATTTTGGTATGTGTTCACCTGTTATAATGTGCTGGTGTAACAACATCACAGGATGTTATTTGCTGTTGCAGAGATAATTCTTATGCTGTAGTCCTCCCTTGTGGTCATATCACAGCGGCTAGGGAGTTGTAAAATCATTACATTCCTGAAACTTATTTACCAATAGAAGTTAACAATGCATAATTTGTTTATATTTCTGAGCGATATATTAAGTTTTGACTTCAAATTTGACTGCAAGGGTTTTGATATTAAAAAAATACTAAGAAATTACATTTTTCAAGCATCAGTATTTTAAACTGATCTGCAAAGAAAAATGATGACATAAAAGTATCAATTAAAAGGTGACAAGCAAAGATGATAATTTTCCCTTGAACTAGCTCACTTGCCAATTTTGTTGATGCTACTAGTACATGTATCAGAAAAATTATAGAATCTGTCTGCAGGTGCTATGGAAATAGTTTTGGTGACTGGAAAAGTAATTAAGACTATCATTCCATGTTAAATATGAAAATTAACTGTCAGTATCTATTTCAACAATGAGCAAAATAGAAATGATCAAAATGTAATGCGCCTCTTTACTGTCCTGCTGAAATAAGCACTTTAATAATCACATACTTCTAGAGAAGATAAGGATTACAAACATATTCTCAGACTTGTGAAGATACCCAAAAATGTATGGATTAACATGTACTAATCTTAAGAAATCAGAATTAACAAAACACTGCAGGAGGAACAAGGGCACAGAAAGTCAGAAAGCTGGGCCAAAATCACATAAGTGACTGAGGTACTGAGGTTCATTCCAATAGTTAGTGTAGCCTTTTTTTCCTTCTTTTTTTCCTCCTCATAGCTTTGTTGACCTAATTTAGTAATACATCCTCAACTTCTCTCAATAATTATGAATGGACATTCTTTGAAGATATTAGCAAAATTATTCACTTACTACACATGTGCAAGAATCTACCTGTACATAGTTAGTAGTTAATAAGCAACGATAAGTCAGAGCCACACAACCGGAATTGTAAGCTTATTTATTGTATAGAAAAATCTTATGTTGATGATAAAACATTTCAGTATGGGAGCACAGCTTTCCCTATTCTTACTGCCATTTTCCCCTAGTTTGAAAAACTGTAGCACTACTTCCAAGAGCTTTAGTTCTACTGTTTGCTTTATCTACTTTTGTCTGAGGGTGAAGTTCCTTCAGTGAAATGCATCCCATAGTGCTCAGACAAGCGAGACATTGTCTGGGGGAATGTGGTCCTCAGGCATCTATTCAGTAATTACAGGGAAGGAAATATCTCATTTTAACAGTACTTTTCTGAACAGATGGGCCAGTGCATAAATGAGATGACCAAATCCCCTTCTCTTTTGAAAACAGCCTTAAATGTATTTGTTTCCAAAAGTTACAAATACCTCTGTTACAACCAAAATGGCAAATGTGTTAGTTACTGTCAAAAATTACTTGCTGTCTCTAACTATGCCTTTGACTGTAATACCAAGCACTGTTGTGTTTATTATTATTATTATTATTATTGTCGTAGAAAATGTCAAAATGGAGTTTTAATTTCACTGAAAAATGTTTCAAACATGATAAAAAGATCTAAAAAATTATATCACTTAAATTACAAAATTTATTTTCACCTGAAAGTTTTTCCTTAGGTGCAAAGACTATTTAAAATTTTCTTTCTTGCATGGTAGAGTTTTCTTCAGGCTAAGAGTAAAGAAAATAATTCAGACAAGCTCCACTTGTTACTGAGACTGCTTCAGGTTTTCAGATGCTTTTTTAATCAAATTATTATCTAGGACATGTACCTGTCACTAATAACCACAATCTCTATTGTGATTGTAGGTGCAAGCTTTGGCAATTATATTGCAAATAAATTACAGGTGAACTACAATTTCACAGTCACACACTGAAAGTATTCTCTTTGTGACCCTGGTTATATTATACACATTCAATTCACCCCAAAACTTTTAAAGTTAGATTTCTAAACTGTTTTAGTTAATGCTTGCTTTAACTTGAGCTTTGTATTTCCTTAAAAACATCTAAGTTTAATTTAATTCAAGCTAATTAGAGCTTTAAGAAAATGTAATCGAATTGTAATTAAACATGTTAGAATATCTTTTGAAGTGAACTTTAATGTTCAGTTCTACAAATTAATAATCACCTTAATTAGAACAAAGTTTTTCCTTATTCCTTTAAAGTTTTTCCTTTTTTGTTTAAGATTTAAAAGTACATCAATGTCTGAATAATCTAGGCTGATTCAAACTATTTGCCATGATTCCATTTCACCCCAAATTAACCATTTTCCATGATCATGAAAAGTTACTTTAGTATATTAATAAATCATGACATATTAAAAATATCAACTTGCACAATGCTGTATTTAACACACCAGATCAGCCCACATCCTGAGTATTTTGGCCATTTCCTTTGGAATATTTTATGGTTATGTGAAAATTAATCTATTCCTTTTTGTTCAGAAAAAAATAAAAAATAAGAATAAATAGAAATGAAGTAATTAAAGCTTCTTAGATAAAGCTTTAGGGAACTAAAAGCAAATAAAGTAGTAAAAAAAAAAAAAAAAAAAAAAAAAAAAACTTTAAAAATGAAGTTGATTATTATTATTATTTTGCTTCCATACCTAGCATCACTAGATTATGACTTATGACTCACTGGTGACCTTGCATCATGTAAGCATTCAGCTTGAAGCCACATTGGCCAACCAAATGACCTCAAAAAGGTTCTTTAACATGTAATATGAAAGATGAGGGCAAGGGTACTCCCACTGGTTTCTGTTTCTTAAAAAAAAAAAAAAAATATTCACAACAGTGAAATACCAACAGTAGCTGAACTAAGAAGTTGATTCAGCATTATCATACTACATTGTTACTTTTCCTTTTTCAGCACATTTTAAATGTAGGTTTGAAATACAGTTTTGAAATAGAGTTTTGAAATATATTTTAATGTAGTATATTATATATATATATTATATTAAAAACACATAAATCATTATGAACCAAAATGAACAGTGATTTCATATGAAGCCTGATAATTAATACACCTTAATGAAGACTTACTTTCTTCACAGAAAGTTTGTGACAGTCAGTATTTACTCGGATGAGTGTGCTGATGAAAGCAACTGGGCATGACGTACCAGTGTGATAAGGAATTTTAAGAATGTCTTTTGCATTCTTTCCCTCACCCACATTTTCATAACTTTTAATGTAGATCATGACCACGCAGTTCTTTCTCTGGTAAAGTTCTTATTTGGACAAACTTCAAGTTGACAAGAATAAGAATAATCCAACCTTTTTTCATTACTGATTACCAAATGGCCATTCACTAATGCATAGTACAAGGTACAAGGTCAAGTTCATCTACCAGTTCTCTGCAAGAAAGACAAAGTTCACATTTCATATAAGCACAAAAAGTCCAAGTAATTTGTTCATGTTAGTGGTAAATTTGACTTATTTTTCCCCACTCAAAAAATGCAAAAGGAATATGTAACTGATTAGTAATGATTACCACTGAAATAGGCAGATATTTTTTGTCAGAAGTAAAAATTGAATTTTTTTCCCCCACCATGTGACAGTTACATGGTTCCAAATAACTGTGACTTCAGAGAGAGATCTCTGAAAAAGCTCCTCTTTTTACCCCTTTCCACCGAGCAAGGTATCGAGTGAGATATTCCTCTCACTCCAACAGCCAAGCCTCATGGGATCTCCTTTCACTAGCCACTCAGGAGGCAGAGCACCTGAGTACAGAGCTATTGTACCTCCCAAAATTGTCAGAAGAAAGTATGAGAGCATGTGTAGTACTCGGGGAAGTGTTGCTCTTAACTTATGCATTGGGAACAGAAAGGGATTAATTTGGAATATCTATTTATGGCCTGAAAGAGCAGCTACTGTCCCTCTTAACCCCTGGATTTAACTATATACATACAGCACGATTTCAACAGATGCAGGGTTTAGACAGCAAAAGTTCTTTTATGGACTTTCTAAGCAGAACAGATGGTATAATTTCATAATATTGAGAAGATCGAGTTTCTTAACTCTTTAGTGGGCATCTGACATGAATCTCCATCTTAAAACCACTTGGCATCACTAAGAAACATATGTGAGTAAGGTAAGTATCTTTTTATTCAAATGTGTGTTTCTGCACTTAATTTGCCGAAGCCCCATTAGCAAAGTGCATCAGTATGTTGTAGTGGGAAAATCAACTTCCAACACCAAAGGACAGAAAGTGCTGTGCCACCCGTAGCTTACACAATATTTCAGGTGGTTTTCTTTATTTTATTTTATTATTATTTTTTCATCTGTGAGTAGCACATTGCCATTTAGTCATCTGTGCTACTCTTAAAAGAACTGCAGATGAAAACAAAACAACCAGAAACTGAAGAGAATATCCCTAAGAGCCAGAGTGCTGTGGATACATCCTAAAAAGCAATTCTGATCGTTACTCAAGAGCACTCCACTTAAACTTTGATCATTGCTTACATTCACATGTGTAATGTGTTATGAACCCTTCTGGAGAATCAAGAGGAAAAAACGTACTCACTTGCCTATAAAAGCTGTACACATCAAGTTTGTTCTGCAGAGGGAAAACCTGAAGCATCTTTATAGCAGCTAATATGACAGATTTTGTAAATGGACTTAGTGAAATACTGTTCTCTGATTTCTTTGGCATCAGCATGCAGATTATGGCTAGGCTTGCTGCTTTCAGATAGCAGCTAAAGGTGGGTACAGAATTCACTCTGCAATGCATTTTACAACCGATATATATTATTATTGCCTTCCAGCTCTCACTTCATGAATGTTTTCTAGGATGTGGGTGTATTTTATAGACAAGGGAAGCTTAGATTAGGAATGAGTACATTTGTTGCAGTCCAGAGATTTCTGTATTTCTGTTAATACTTACTTTCATTTTTAAGGCAAAGTTACCATTCATCTTTAACAACCTGCCTTTTATCACCATGTGGACACAAGAACCCCTAATTGGAAATGTATTTTTGACAAAAAATAAATGTAAGAAAGGAAAAAGCTAATAATTGCACTTATCTAAAAATGCATTACATTAACTTATTTAAATCTCATGAACCAAATACGACTTCCACTATGCTTCTATCCAAGAAGCCCTTGGATTAGGTATATGTACTATATTGCTCAGGGCACAGACCATTGCTGTATGACTGTAGAGCAGATTATGTTGTCTAAAAACCCATTACAGTGACACCATTCTGTGGATGCTGCCAAAGTTGAAGAGCTACACCTCCTTCGGTGTTACCAGAAAATCAGTCATCCAGACAATAATTAATAAATAGCAGGTGGATGATGTGGTCCAAACCATCCCAATTGCATTATTTCCAAATGCAACTTCTGAAGATGAAAATAATGCAATGATAATATTCAGTATTTCATACAAGCACACGAGTGTCAATATTGAAATCCAGAAAATTCTGATACTTTGTATGTTAAGAAATCTTTTGTAAGTTTTTGTATGTTTAGAAATCTTTTATTCTCCAAAAATTTAAAGTAGAATGTAAAGAAATCCAGTAAGTACAGAGAATAAGTATGCATTAGTATATTGAAAGACTGTCTAAGTTTCTTCAGTGGTAAATTTTCTAATTTAATGTATTTTCTAATTTTTCTAACCTTGACATATACTTCAAGCTTACAGGCTTGATTTCTAAATTTTATTCACAGTGACTTACACTGTAAGTAATACTACTTCCTCTGTACAGATGAATACTAATTAAACAGAAACTATAAAATGATTAGCCAATAGAATTTTTGAGTAATTTCCAGATAAAGCAAACTTTACTTAGATAAACTGTATTTGTTGAAAATTTAAAAAGATAACGTAAGTAGTGACTGATGAGGAAAGACTGCTGTTTATCCATCGGAAAGCCAAGATTTGCTTTGCTGAAGATTTATGTCTAGAAGATCTTAGGAATGCACAATATGGTGTGTGAAAGAGGACTATAGAAATCAGCACAAAGGCCACCATTTATCTCTCCTGTACCTGTCAATTGACTCTAGTTTCCATAACTTTTCTCTCTGCTCCAATTCTTCGTTGAGGATTCTGAGATGAAGAAACTCACCTGACTAAACATACTTTGGAGATCTGCCTTAAAACTTGTAGAATTAAGTCATTAACTACAGAAACTATCTATGTACCACTTTTGGAAATACAGCATCTGATGCATTCACTTTCTACAAGCTGCATTCACTGACCAGTGTTAGTCAGCTTTGTATCTCTGTTGCCTAAGTGTTAAAGATGTGAACCAGTCTCAGCTTCTCTAGATAATTACATCATATATATTTAACTAGAATTAAAGTAATTTTAGATCACTTTTTTCTTTCTTATTTTATGACATGTGTATTTCCTATTTACCAATAAGGTAAACAAGGTTTTTCCTTCCTTGGGAGTAAATTTTGTCTTTGTATGTCTCTAGATATTGAGTCTTCAATATGCATTTCATTAAAGAAAGCATCTTTTTATTAATACATTACTTCTCAGATCTTCCTGACTCAGTCTAATGAAAGCATTCAAATACAGCTACAGATAAAATTTAGCTCAAGTTCAGATACTCATTCTTATGGAAAATAGGACTAAAAACATCATGTCTATTGACAGAGCATTACTAAGATTCTTAAAATCTTAGCAGGTCCTTACTTCACTGAAGCACAGAGGAAAGCTTCCTTAGATTCAGGGATGCTTACAATCAGTCAATCATACAGCTATCACCGTTTTCTCCATGTACCTTGAATTCCCCCAGCAACAAAGTTATGCCCTTGACTGAAAAGCACAAACTATATGGAAATTGGAGCACCTAAAGGATGCATTTTGTTATGCTGAGATTGCTGCATGTCCCAGAATTAGTAGTATGATAGATGCTGAAATAACTACACTCAAATTAAAACAGAAATATATTTTTATTTAACATTTTTACAACATATATATATATAGAATAATTAGTTGATTTAGAAAAATTGTTTGTGCTGATTAATTATATTTGCTTGATTAATAAGCTCATGCCTCTTTAAAATATTTTTAGTTGCTACCTCAATGAATGCAATGTCATTACTAAGGATGCTTTTATACTTAGCTTATCAAACATACAAAACATGTAATCTTCCTTTCATTCTTTGGTTGTTAAATTTTTATTCTATACTGTATTTGTAGAATATGAAACATGGCATGGTTCAATCCATATTTCAGATACTTCAAAGAAAATCCAACTGATGACAACCACAACAGCACTAGAACACCAAGTTAAAAAAAAAAAAAAAAAAAAAAAAAAAAAAAAAAAGTGAAAGCAGAACAAAAAAGCTAAGAACAAGTCACAGCAAACTGGATTCTTTAGGTCAGACTGTACAAAGTTTAGGCACTAAGTGGTGGAGTCACCGTCCCTGCGGGTGTTTAAAGAAAGGTTGGATGTGGTACTTAGGGACATGGTTTAGTGGGTAATATTGGTGTTAGTGGGACAGTTGGACTAGATAATCTTGGTAGTCTTTTCCAACCTTAATGATTCTATGATTCTAAGTCAGTCTGACTCCTAACTCAACATGAGTTTAGGAATAAAGGGGAAACAGAGTGAATATGATGTGTCTTTCAGGAAGCAGATTTCTCTATCTGAACTAGTGACTGGCTAAATCAGGACATGCCATGTTTCCTTTGAGTCCTCTGGAATGACACTGTTTGCTGCCTCCTTTTTTATGTATTATGAGAAGGTGTTTAATAGCAAGGCCTGATTTTTGTAATAATAGGCATTTACAAGGCATGTAAAGAATGCCTTGTGTGCCAAATTAAATAAAACTGGAAAAAAAATACTTACAATTAAGACTCCAATAATTCAAAGCTAGGTAGATATTAACTTAGCTGAACACATATTATGTGCAAAGAAGAGACAAAAATAGCTGGCATGTCAAATTATAAGTAGAAAACAAACAACACTACCTGCTGCATTTAAGTAGTTCTAAAACTACTCAAAACAAGATTAAAAAAAAAAAAAAAGCTGTTTAATGTATATCTTAAGCCAAAAGAAGAGCCAAAAGAAGAAGCCGCAAAAAGATCCCATCAAGTAAATGAAACAAAGATTAGCAAGAGTTAAAGTAAATAACTGTTGATGTTAATTTAAAAGGTGAAAGCAGATGCTCAGAACAGGCAGAGAGGACATTCTGAGCAGCTAGCATTTGGTCTGTTTTCCTATTTGATTTATCATGATATCAAAAAAGAACACAGCATATGTTTACCATAACATACATCTTCCTCTGCACCAAGTGAATCAAGTAAACCATATCACCAGCTCAGGACTAAACTAACTGTTGTAATTGCACATTTATGTCACCAAATAATCCACTGCTCCATCTTAAGAGGATAGCACTTATAAATAACATGCAGAAAGTAAAGAAAATATACCCAGAGATAAATAAGGGTTCAGTCTCTCCATGGGTTGCAGACCTGAAGAGGATCAAGGTTATTGCAAGTTAACTGTCAGTTAAAATGCAGAGATGCACTACGTGAATTAATTCATTTGACCAAAGAGCTACTTATCTATTCCTAAATTTTAGTTATATTTCATTTGCAATTTTAACCAAAATATCGATTCAGAAAGTATACTGGATATAGATGATAGGCAATTTGCTCTAAAGAAGAATAAATAATTTCCTTTAATTGCATTGTCAAAATCTGTTTCCACCAGGACACTAGAAGGCTTATAGGGCACAAGCTAGATTGGAAAAGCCCTATTTATGGACACAATCTATGTGGATGCCTTCATGATATTTTGATTTCCACAAGTTAAAATTTACATCAATAATTTAATCATGTCTGAAGAAGGCAAAAACATCAAGGTATTGGTATATTCTCCTCTAAATATGAAATTCTGCAGAGTCACACTGCTTCTGTATACTGTATTTCACACTCCTGTAAGTTCCCATGGAGTGACTTTTCACACAAGTCGTTAGATTTCTGCATCCATTTTAGCTAGTACTCCATAGGAGAGGCAAGCATTGGCCTTTAGAATTCAGACTTTAACAGAATGCAAAATGAGTTAATGAAACTCAGCTACAAACCAATAATACACAGGAAATCAACAGCAGAATAGTAAAGACTCAGCCATGTAGATGACAACTGTTTACTTCAATAATGTGTTAGTGTACATACATATATATAAACTTATATGCAAAATAGTATGTATATAAAACTAAAATATGCATTTCGTTTTGTTGTTTGGTAGAAAACTGCATCAGACAGACAGCGCATAGCAAAATGTTTTAAAGCCAGTGCATGAAAACATTAATAAACTACACTGTATATACATTCTTAAAGTAATTTTCTAAATTGAAATAGAATTGCCAGCTTTTTGTATGTTGAATTAGGGGTTCCCTTAGGAAACTTGTGCATTGGTTGGAACTAGTTTTGCTTCTAATCTATTCATAGAATTATAGAATCATATTCCTCCATCCAGGTTTGTAGATGTTTCAGGGAACCATCTAAAAACTCTGAAAGTAAACCACATTTTATGTTTTATCATTATTCTAATGTGTTTCTGCCTTATGTTTGACTGTGCAACTCTCCATGACTCTATCTACTACAAACCCTGTCATTATATCATATGTCCAGAATAGAAACATCTCATATTCTACAGCTGTGGCAGTGACTTCCCGAGACTATATGTTTTGACGAAATAATATACACTCAAAAGCTTTTTTTTTTTTTTTTTTTTTTTTTTTTTTTCTCCCCAAAGGTTGTAATCATTCAAAATCTATCCTCTTAGAAAGTCATTCCAGGTCTGTAATTATGTAGTCACCCTTCTCTGGACCTCTTCTATTTCTGCTAAATGCTTTTCAAGTACCTCCTCTGACATTTTAATTTATGTTTTTTGAAAAGAGTTACAAATCACTTAGCTTTTCAGCATAAACCTTATTCACCTTAAGTGCTCCTTTCACTCTTTGGTAGGCCCAGTGACCCAGCAGCTCTCTCACAGACTGCATGTGTCTGAAATACTTAATTTCTTATTAACTACTTCACTGAAATAATTCCATGAGAATCTTCCTAATTCCAAGCTTTTCAACTATGGTGGTAAAAAATGTTTCTTCTCAGTATGCTCTACTAGATCTGATTTCCATTTGCAGGGGACTTTTCTTAAACCCTCCTATCATACATTTGTTGAGTTGAGTTGCAACATCTAAGTATTCCTGCACATCCCATCTTCATTTTAGTGCCTTTTTTTTTTTTTTAATAGTCTTATTAAAACAATCTCAAATTATATATATAATATATATATTATATATAAAATAATATATAATATATATAATATATTATATAATATATAATATATATATAAAATATATATATATAAAATATATATAGCCTATATATTTTAGTGGCACAATTCCTCTGTTGCCAGGCATGGATTTCTCTTCAGAATCATGTATATTTAAGATCACACTTCAAGCTAAACGACTTCTGCTTTGAAGAGATACTAACTTTTCATACTAACTGTCCTCCTAAATAAAGAGTTTGTCTACACACGTTGGAGTACTGAAATCAGCTGCCAATCCCTAATGGCTTATTCTCACAGAAACGTTTCATCTGTTGGACAGCTGAGAGGTTTTCAAATCAAAAAGAGACAGATTAGCAGAAGCATTAAAACTTCAAGGTAAGAAAAAATAATGCTCCTAATAATAATAATAATAATCTACTTGGAAAAAAAAAGCCCTAAAACAGGTAGCTGTAACAACAGTTGCAGTCTCCCTGTCCTTGGCAATCTTCACATTGACCTATAACTCAGTACTGTTAAATAGAACAGTGAAAGGAAATACGTGATCTCTTTCAAATGTTTAATAAAGGATAATATGCACTGCATTTAAAATGTAGCTTTTTTATGACTGATTTTAATGGCAAGAGAAGGTCAGTCTTCTAATTTATCTACAAAATCAGAACTGGTAACTTTACAAATATCTTTTCTTCTCATACAGCATTTTATAAATGTATGCTACTTAAGATAAGGTTTGCCTTCACATACTACTCATATACCAGTAAACATTTTTTTCCTGAACTATGTATATTACACATACTCTAAATTCAAATGGACCATCTTGAACCACAGAGACAAAATATAATTTTTATAATTCTGCAACATATCTTACACAAGATGCTAAATAGAGAAGAAATGTAAATTAGAGAAGAAATGATGAGGAAACAAACTGTGATACCATTAACTTTGCTTACAGCAACTTCAGGGACAACCAAGCCTCTTGATTATACTAGTTCCAAACCCATAGGCTGAATAAAGGCACTTTAGTTAAGTGACATTGAAACAGTCAAAAATATTTTTGACTGTCCTTGGCACCAAAGAAAAAATAGGAAAACAAATCTCCAAAAAGACTTCTCAAAGATAAATGTAAAGAAAGAATGGGACTGGAAAAAAGCCTACAAAAGCTACTCTATGGAAGAGTCTGTTTTTCTTCACTGACACCAATTATCAAACTAAACGTGCAATATGATTTTATAAATATTTGTTGAAGGGGCAATTAACATTGACATATTCTAAGAGGCTTTCCTCTCATGCAAATTCTTCCTTATTTAGACCCAGCTATGGCCAACCTTCCTTTCAAGTTCCAAATGCCTTCTGAAGTCCTTAGGTCAACCTGAGCTCAAAACATTAGTATCATTAATAATTTATCTGGACTTCTCAGTTCCATTAAATATAATAACTTTTAAAATATTTTTTCATATTCCTTTATAGCTCAGTAGAAGCTGTACAAAATTTTTATCTTTATTATCTCTTTCCCTGAAAAAATAAAATAAAATAAATAAAGGGAACAGGTTCAGAAATGGTCATAGCTATAATATCTCAATCAGGAGTATTTGGAAGACTAGATGGGAATTTATTATCATTTGATTTACCAGAAAATTGTAATTGAAAGTGATACATGCACAGAAGTCAGCTAAATGGTTTTAACATGGGTAAATTCACCTGTTCATCAAATAAATAGTATCTTTCCTTACCTCCCTCTTGATCTGACATTGTTTCAGGAACTGGTCTTGGGTTGGCCAACAGCCTTACTTGTGTTATGACCTGGAAAACAGGGAATGTGGTTCATATAGTTCTGTTTGTTGTTGTTATTTGTTTGTTTTTGTTTTATTTTTGTTGTTGTTGTTGTGTTTTTTCTTCCTCTAAAAGTCTCCTGACTCCTGATACAGAATCCTGGGGAAAAGAGCTTTGCTTTTTCTCACAACTAATGTTACGCTTTCATTTTATAGAGATTTATCAGATTTATGAAATTGAGAAAGGTTTTTTTTTGTTGTTTTTGTTTTTTAGCAGTTCTCATTTAATGCCATACCACAATAACGTCCCTTGACTGAAGTGGTGTGGGTGGAGCCATTTCTATAAAGGGTCAATTGGCTTCAGTGCTTTCATTGTTGTTTTTAATTACTTCCCAATTTAACTGGGATACACACAACAGAAGGTACTTCGTCAATTCTTCAGCTAGCCTAAATTGATATCTATTATTTCATTTCAAAGGCTAAAAAGCTGGACAATATGTCCGTTAATTCTATCCCTCAGCACTCATTAAAAACAGGGATAAAAGAAAATATTAAACAAGAAGGAATTATATTAAAACATACAAAACTTTGGGCTCTTATTTTAACAGCCTTTAAAATGACACTGTATATGTATAAAGTAGAACCAAAATAAGAGAATATGATAGAATCAGCTTCCTCGTTCCCTGTCTGTATATACTCACATACAATACTTTTTATGTATATCATATTGCAGTGTTATAAATTTAAAATGTCATGTTAGTATTGCTAATATAAAACGTATATACCAGAAAGTTTGAGTCTTGTCCAGAAGTTTTCAGAAATGCTTTAAGTACTTTATTGTACGGAGTAATATTTTATTATGCTCCATAAAACATTTGATAATTTTGCTAAAGAAAGCAATAACATAATAATACAGTAAGATGATTACTCAAATTCATTTGAAGCCAATGTTTTAATTACAATTTGTTTGAAGGATACAAAACACTAAGGAGGTACCTTAAAAAGTAGAAAGTTTTTTGTTTGTTTGTTTTATCAATTTGGACTGTGTTTTAATCTATAAATAATACACTATTACTTCAAATATTCATAAACACCAATTCACACCATTTCACTCTTATGGAGAGAAATTCTTTAGTACAAGTCAGTGAAAGATGGCATATTTTATAATCTTATTTTGGCACACTATTTCTGTTTCCCTCCACTTCCAGTCAGGAATATTCTTTCACTGGCTAAGCTGCTGAACAAACAGTATATTCAGTGCAGTATAATTTGGTGATATTTTATTTTATTTTATTTATTTATTTTTTTGAACAATTTATGTCAAGTGTGCCCTGGTAGGGCTGGGGCAAGAATCAGATATCAACATGTCCATAGCTACAGGAGATGACGGGTTTGAAGAGAGATCAAGATAACAGCGGTAGCCAGCTACCTATTTGCTCTTATTTTTGGATGTACTCTTAAAGGTTTACCTTTTGTTGTAGATTGAAACTGAAATGGAATATTAAAGTTTGGGAATTTTGTGTGTGTGTGTTTGTTTGTTTGTTTTGTTTGTTTTTAATCTTGCTACTCTTCACTAAACATCCTCTCTAGAAGTATATAATTAGATTTTTTCATAAATGAAAGCAAACACTGCATGTTTAAGAACACTTACTACCATTTTAAGTAAAAAGAAAAATCATTCCAAAATGAACCTAGTCACACATTCCCCCATTCTCTACCAGGTGCACATTGACTACTAGTCAACAAAACATCATAAATATCTTCCTAACCTTCCTAAAATATCTTCCTAACCTTCACATAACCCCTCCGGCACAGTCCAACAGTCTAATCCCTCACATGCTGAATGTGAGTAAATTGAGACTTTTGTCTCAATTTGAGGTAATTCATTCCCCTTGACCACGTACAGCAATCCAAATAATATTTCACATGGTGAAACTCCCACGTCTTTTCTTGGTGCGGTCTGAATTCCGAGAAGTGCCAAAGGTAAGCACTTTATTTGGGGAAGCTGAGTTTCCAGGACTTAGTCAATTGCTTCTGTACTGGCTTATCAGCTCCACCGTTCCAGGAGAGGAAGGATGCCAAGGAGTTTGAAATTTCCACTTAATTCCTAGAGTTCATGTTAGCCCTCACGCTATTTCTGACATAAAGTGACTTCTTTGATCAGAGTCAATATTTTCAACAATTCCACACCTGGGAGTTTCTTCTTCTAGAATTTAGTTACAATGTTCGCAGTAGCAGAACTCATCACCTCTGAGCTCATCACTCCTGCCCAAACCCCAGTACATTTGAGCCATATAAAACCCACATGTAGAGTCAACTGTAAAAGCAAAGATTCCTTACAAAGTATTTTCAAAAGTGCTCTGTGGTTGTTGTGGAACTATGACAGCTTCAGTGATTGTAGGCCACCCATATTCTAAAATGATCTGTGAGGACGGTGTAAGTGGAGAAAGAGCATTGTCTCTCTAAGTTGAAAGTGAACAAGAAAAGATGAAGTTACTGTCAGGACAATCTGCTAGTACTATGACAGTTTAAAAGAGTAGGTGATAAAAATAGGCTTCTTATTCAAACACAGGCAGTGTATGCAGATAGAGTAGCATGATGATAGTGGCACATAGAAGGATATGTTAGGATACATGAATTTGTCAAGTGCAAAGCAAGTATTGCAAAGACTACATTAATCAAAAGACCAGACTCAAGCTAAGAAATAGTTTGTATGTCATGTCTATAAATTTCTCTCATACTTTTCTTCCCCTACAGAGAACACTTGCAGCAAGCTCTACCACCTCGTCAAAATATGATGGACCTATCTTGGCTTTCATTTCTTTCACTTAAAATTCTTGAAAACAATTCACTATCTTCTGAGATGTCAAAAAGACCTTTTATATTAAATATATCACCAAAAGTCATCTTTAAAAACTGGCTTTCATCTTTCATCTGAATTTTCTGATTTATGTACTGCCCTAACAGTGTGAAAGTCTGCACAAAGGTCTGACGTTTCCTTCAACCTAACTAACTGTCAGGTTGGACTGTCAGGTTCCTGCCAATGTGCTGGATTGTAAATGCACTAAGTGATCTGAATATTTACTGTGATTAAAAGTGATCATAAACAAAATAAATAAATAAATAAAATACAAAAAAAGAAGAAGGAGGAAGGAAGGAAGGAAGGAAGGAAGGAAGGAAGGAAGGAAGGAAGGAAGGAAGGAAGGAAGGAAAGAAGGAAGGAAGGAAGGAAGGAAGGAAAAAAGGTGAATCATGTAAAGCATAAGCAGACATTTGGCAAAAAATATAATCAGAATAATTTTCTTCCAAATTTTCTATTGTTCTAATATTACATCATTGATGAAATACTTAGAGTAGAAATCATAGGAAAGTAAATTGCTTTAAAAATAAAAGCAAAAAAAAAAAAAAAAAACTTGGAAAACCAGATTCATTCTTCATTTTAACTGAGCCTTAAGAGTAATGGTTCTTTTATTTGCTTAATTTTTCATTAGTCAGGAAAATAAAATATTGTAATGCACTTCATTTGTTGCATTGACAGTTAAAAACTGTATAAAAATTATAACATTGTACCTAATTTAGACTTCTACATGTCTAATATTCAAAACTGCAAAGTGAACAGATACTTCTTACTGAAAACTCAGGTTATTGACTTAAGAAATATCTTTATGTATGATGCTGTAGGTTTTTTGTTGTTGCTTTTTTTGTTTGTTTGTTTGTTTGTTTTTCAGGCCAATAATTAAAGTGAATTCTACCTAAAAAAAATCAATTTTCACTGAGCTAATATATAAACATTGGGTTTGGATACAGAGATTTTTCCAGACATTATTGAAAGTAAAAATAAAATCTATATATAAATACTAGGTAAGATACTAGATAAGATTTCAACATCTATATAATCTGAAGTTTATAAAAATGGATAACTTCACATAAGTTAGCCATGTTTCTATTGGCATCTATCTACTACCCAGAATGTCAAAATGCTCAGCACTTTCCACCTAAACAAATTGCATAATTTCAAAGATATACATCAATGGTGAGGATTTAGAAAGTTTGCATTATGTTTAATAGAAGGGGCTTATGCCACAGCTTATCAGGAGATGAGAAATATATGCTTGTGTAAAGCATTCACTCCTCTCGTCTTTCCATTACAATACAAAGAAACAACCACTTATCTTCTTGCACTATTATCAAAGAGTTCCCATTCACTCAACATCCTGAGTCCTGTCTTAAATAGCTAAAAAGATAGGTCATATAATTTATTATACTACCTTAAAAGCCAAATGATTCTGTGCCTACACCACATTTCACAGTTTTCACCATAAATTTACATCCTACACCATGAAGTCACTATTTAAACTTCAGTAATGAGTAATAAAGCACTTTTTTTTTTTTTTTTTTTCCCCAGGATTTTTAAAAATTTCTATCCTGAATTGGTTTGTTTTATATTCAATAACTCATTCAGGAATGTAAGAACAATGAGAATCTAAGTTTAACTTCCTAGAACATTACCAAAGATTTCAGCATATTTTTAAAGCAGTTTAACACTGCATGATAAATCAATCTAATGTTGTAGCAGATGTCTAATGTATTCCTTTCACATAAGCCAAATAGAAGTGGGTAGCATCTGTGTCAGATGCAAGCACAACTGCTTGCCAGCTAGCCACAATATGGTGGATGTTGATTGACAGTAGCTATCAAAGGTTGAGCTAAAAGTCTGAGAGAAATTCAAAGGAGATTATTTTAGAGAAATATGTTTATCTGAATAAATCTTATTTTCTTCTGATTAATATAAAAGCAACTGTTTTCCTGAAACTTTCTAACATGAAAAGATTTTGTATTAGCAGGAACATTAAGTTTGTGTTTTGTTGTTGTTGTTTTTATAAACAGTAACAGTTAGTAATTTCTAACAAAAGTTAGCAAGTTAGTAATTTCTAATAAAACCTGCTAGATTAGACCTGTACTGTTGATTAATGAGACTTTTTTTTTTTTTTTTTTTTTTTGCTAATCAAAGATCAATCTTATTAGGGCTTATATTGGTTTCAAGAGAAAGAATATCTCTAGTGCTTTGATAAGAAAAATATTAATACACGAACAGCAGAAAGAGATGTAAGATTATGGTTATTTGTACGGATATATTGTACACTGCCCTTGTGCATCTTGTCATCAACTTGAAACATGAGCAGAAGTGAATTCCAGAACGATACAAGGCTTCTCCTCCCTCTCATACTGTACCATCATTGCTTGTCATTGTCACTGAAGTTTGACACCTGAGACTATGCCATCTGATTCATCCCTTTCTCTCCCACACGACTGTATTTTGACTCAGTTTTGATGCTTTCTGCCCCCCAGAATTTCTCAGGTAAAATTCTCAAGAATCATATTGTTTGCTTCATTGAATTGATTTTCCTTCCATGTTGAGTTCATAAATAACCATGTGAAAATGAATATGGTCTCCAGAGTTATGCTTACTTCCTGCCCTCATGATTTTCAAACCTTTCTTTCAGCAGCTGTCTTGACCTCCCCTTTTCCACTTTATCAGCAGGAATCACGTCTTCCAAGGCAAATACAATAGTCCACCTGCTCACTAACCTTCCTTCTCTTTTACACTACTGCTGCATAGCCATTGTCATACCATCAAACCTGGCAGGAACAAAGCATTTTTCAGCTTTTTCACACATCTCTGCACTTGCTTGCAAATCACCCTTTCTGACCTGGGATTTCCTCCAGCTATCCTGAAATGCAACAGAAAGATTCTACCCCCCCCCCCCCAAAAAAAAAAAATCTCCAATATACTTTTTTTTTTTTTTTCTCAATACTGACCTGTCCTATGATGCTAACAATATCAGATGTGCTGAGAAGAACGAAGATAAAGTGGGAATCAAAGATCTAGTAGCAGCTCATATGAAAGGAACCTAATGTTTCACATTGTTTTAGGACTTGATTTGACATGTTAGGATTTTTAAAACTGAATGCTTCCAACATAGCTTTGGACTTTGGTTTAAAGGTAATTTGGGGGTCACTGAACAAATGTGTTTTTGCTGGTCCTATGAAATGTCATTTAGATTTGGCAGTTATAAAGTACAGAGAATCATGATTTCCCATCTGTGATTTCAATTATAAAGCTTGATTTTGGCAATCTGTCAAAAGCCCAGAGCTTTCCAACACACTGCTCACACACCACGCACAGGCCTCATCAGTGTTCTACAAAGAGCTCATTTCCAAAGAGGTCATTGCGAGTGAGGAGCTCCCAGCAGCAGAACCTCAGAATAAAACTAGGCCACAGTACATAGAAGATCACAAAGTAGAGACCCATCCACCCTTTGTTTGTTCCATTATTCTGATTGGTTCCAATAGAAATGTACTTGTTAAAATGCTGCCAACTGGAGTCTCATGTCCCCCCCTACTCACCACCCCCATTCTCCTAGAATATACCTCTCTGCAAATTCAATTGCACTCCTATTTTACAATGTTTCATGAAATTTTTCATATCCAAACATTTCTTTCTCATTTGAGACTATTTTAACTCTCATTTAACTGTGTTCTGCTTTCCATAATATGATTTGGTTTGGTAAAGTACACAAAAAATGTCTTTATTTTATTTTATTTTATTTTATTTTATTTTATTTTATTTTATTTAAAAAAAGGAACACAAGACAAACTATAGAAAACATTAGATTACCTTTGATCTTTCAATAAACTTAATTTGCATTGTTCAATTGTTCAATTGTGTTAGCAATGTTAATGGTTAAGCACCGGTAATGTAGCAGCATATACATTTTGTTTCCCAAATAGTTCACAGTAATCCAGCTCACTGTAGAACTATATAACAATAATGGGAAAACACATTAAAAGATATCATCACAATATTATTTTCAGTGGGGGTATTATAGTATTCTACAACACATTTGAAGTCAGATCTTTTCTCCACCTGCGCAAATTTCCCAGTAAGCCTACTAGAAGCTAAGCAGGTGACTAGACAGTAGCAGTGGTCAGTTTTCTATTTTCTAACTTGAGTTATTTTGAAAGGATTTGATTTCCAAAAGTAAGGACAAGTATTCAACTTGCTTAAAAATCAGTCTTCAAGAAATCTCAGACTGGCATATCATTAATTTAGTCATTAGTAACACCTAAAAATTTAGATTACATTAAATTATATTTAGAAGCAAATTTTCCTCTGCATCATTATCCACACCTGTGGATATATTAAAACTGTACTAGCTGAAGAACATTTTGTTTAATCTCCTGTGTTTAGTAGTAGTATGCATTTATTTTGGAGATGCCAGGCTTAATTTTGCTTTTGGACTGATCAAGCAATTTATTTGGTTGGGCAGTTTATTAGATTGTAGGCAACAGCTTTTTCACCTGAATGAATAGGCTTCTTTGTGGTTATACATACATAATTATAATAGGCTAATGTTTTTATTGTGAAGACTAAAACCATGCCTACTACTGTCATAAGAATTTATACTGATTTTCTATTCCCTTCGTACTGGCCGACTATTCACGCCCCCAAACGGTGTGTTTTAGCTTTGCAGCACAAATCTCAGTTCTGCATTAATAGCTATTCTTTCCTACCTGCTGCCACTAAGCCACTATACTAAAAACAAGATTCATAGTTAAACTGTTGCTCCTGTGCTGATATTCTGATTTTTCTAAAGTAAGCAATCCTTATATTTTTTCTTTCTCTACGTCAAGCAAAATATCACTTGCAAGAAACAGAAGAAAGAAAACCCTAATCAATGCAAAGTAAAAGTAACCAATGCTTATTTATCTTACACTGAATTTAAAAACAAATCCATACAGGAACCACAGAGCAATGGCTTCAAGGATGCATTTGTGGAAGGACTTTTCTGGGTCACACACCAAGGACAAAAGCACTCTGTGAGAGAATGTCATAGACATGTTTCACTTGATCTGAGTAATCTAATACAATGTTGTGTGTATGGGGAATGATTATAATATTGGCGCTGCTGAGCTGCTTGAGTGGATAATGGACTAGCTTGGTTATTAAAGACAAGTGCTTCTAAAAGAACTTAGTTCAGAGCAGAGGAAAACACTAACAGCATGCTATAAAGATCAATACCAGACCACTTTTGTTTGATTTATTTAATCAGTGACCCCAGAGAAACAACATGTAAGGATAAAGAAAATCTGCTGACTGCAGAAAATGGAGGTCAGGCAAAGTGGTAAGGGCAGGGTGCGCTACTGGTTCTGCGGGAGGTGAACAGAGCAGTCAGCTTGGAGAAGTAGAGAAAGCTTAGCTCAAACTGCCCAGGAAAGAGTATAGGGTAAGGAAATGAAGAAGTATAAATCCTGGGGATCTGAAACAAGAAACAGACTGAAGTATTTATAAAGCATTGATTGCAGTCATATGGCAGAAATTGAAGTAATCCTTCCATTTTATACAGTGTTGCAACTACTGTAGGTTCTTACTGTAGTTTTGGCTGTATCAAAGGGACCAAAGATATAGAGAGAATCCCAGAAGATAGCAACAAGTGGTTTAAGATATACAAAACACAGACAGCCTGGAAGGGATGAAATGTTTAGCATAAAAAGAGAAGACTGACAACAGTGTTCATGGACACAAAATGCTTCTGCAGGAAGAGGGTATTTGCTCCTTCATCACCTATGAGAGAAAGAATGGAAAAATGTGAAATTGCAGCAAGAAAGCACTGGAATAGGTTGCCTAAGGAGCTTGTGTAGTCTCCCTCCTTGGATATCTTTAAAAGTTACTGAGATGTGGTCCTGGGTAACCTTCTCTAGTTGTCCCTGCTTGAGCAGGGAGGTTGGACCAGATGGCCTCCAGAGGTCCCTTCCAACCTTAATCATTCTGTGATTCTGTGAAAGCTCTGTTAAACACGAACAAACTTTCTAATATCTAGTAGTTCTGTATTCTAGTAGTTCTGACAATTATGTACTAGGACAGCTTAAGGAGATAAACATATGTAGGTCCAGACTATGCAAACAGCTGTCAGGAATGGTGTGAGTATTGCAGATCGTGTGCTAAGGATAGACAAAATACTAAATTATGTAACAAAGTTCCTTCAAGTCCTACTTTACATTATACTGGTAGAAACACATCCCAAGACTCTTGATATATGGCTTAGTTGCAGTAAAAAATATCATAGCATACAAAAAATGACAATTTAAAATATTTACAAAAATAAAAAAGTAAATAAAATAAAAGGAAAATATATTTCTGCTCAGATTTTAGTGTCCCATTAAGAACATTTTGATTTTTTTTTTTTTTAAATAAAAAGTACATCAAATATTTAGAAAGGGTAAAAAAAATGTCGTGCAGAATTCAAAAGCTGTAATTGAGACTTGTGTTTAGAAAAAAGTCAATGAAAAGTATCCGAAATTCTTCAGTGGAAAGAAAACTGTATGTCAAAGAATTTCATGCTAATATCCAATACAAAAGACAGAGACTCTGTCTTGCAGTAGCTCACAAAAAGCTGGACAACACAAGAACATGAGCAAAAGTTCTTTCATCACAGGAAGGACATTCAGAACAACCTTATAGCATTGTCTCGTGTATATATTTTCCCCTTAAAAGTCTAAGAAGGTATTGTCCAAAATCTGTGCATGTTACTGATCACATTTTATGTACTTTCTTCCAACCCTGTACATTGAATATTCATTTTGGTAAGTAAATACATTACTTTGAATTAGTCTTTGCTGCTGTAGCAGATGTTTTTTCACCTAGTTATGCTTAGACTCTTTTTTTTTTTTTATCTTTTATTTTTGAGAAGAATTGAATTTTCCAAAAACATGAAAACAATTTCAAAAACGACACAGGTCAAGATGTATGTGCATGGGCACATTTAGGTACATCATTCTATTAGCTGCTTACAAGGCATGCAATAGCATTTCCTCTTTTAGCATTCCTCCATTTCAATCAAGTCTAAATAGGAACTTATTGCTTGATGTCTATGGTATATGAGATCTTTGTCTGAATATGCATTAAGAACCCCTCTAATCCATGACATTATACAAGAGATCCATATTTGTTATTGTTTTCAGTGGAAGAAAAATCAGTTTTATAGCTATGCCACAAAAATTCTTTAAGCAACATAGGTGCTTAATTTCAAATCTTGATCTAATTAGTATACAGTGTTTTACATACCTAGAATGAGCATTGGCAAATTATTTTTCATGGAGAATCACAAAGACATTTGTTTCTAACCTATCCAAATATATTACATAAATCTGTTATTTTATTGGGCATTATAGTTCCAAGCATAAGGAAATATTTACCATATTTCAGTAACCATAATTTGAAGTGTCCCTGCTATGTTCTCAATTTCATGTTGTCAGGTGTACCAACATTTCAAATGTACTTAGGTTTCCATATAAGACAAAGACTAATTCATCAGTTGTTAAGTCCCAGGTATTGTAAGACAAATAGACACTTGGGAAAGAAAACAATAGACAATACCTTCAAAAAATGTACTATGCTACTGTAGTATAGTACCTACTGAAAAAAGCTTGTTTATATATCCTGTGCTTTATTTACTGGGCAGGAGTAGCATGAGATCAGCAAAAATCCATTTGAGTAGCATAGTTCCAGGATCTGCCATTAGATCCTGACATCCTGTTTTCTGACTGATGTTGATTTCCTCACTGGCTTTGAATACTAAGCACCTTTTACTCTGCTATAAGTATTAGCACATTTCTCAGAGATGTTGCTGAAGGTAACAGAGCTACTGCAGTTACCATTAAAGAGGTATGCTTGTTCAGTTGGCCCACAGAAAAAGGAAAGAAATACTGGTTTTAGATGTTTTGGGGTAATATTAAATTCACCCTGTTTCTTGACAAAATTAAAAAATCATGAAAACTTATTTTGCTCAATGTGAATACCTGATACAAAAACTTTCTTTTCAATCAGGAATTCTTAATTAACAAAGCATAACTCATTCACACCAATTATATACAATTTTCTCAATTTTTAATTGTATTCAACAGAGATGCCAGTTCAGGCCAAAAAAATACTGAAGTACTCGTTCCTACCCACAAAATTAATCAAGTAAACACTTGTTTTCAAAGCTCATTGTAAATATTTAGTTACCTATTAAACCCTTTTTTCCTTAGCAGAATTTCAGCTCATCATCTAACTGTGCTCCACCAAGTAGCTATAAATAAAAATGCAATCACTTAATGTAGAAATGTCTTGAAGTAAAGTCAAGGGTCCAATTTATTACAAATGTTTTGCCAAGGTCTGAGACAGTTTACACTTTTTAATTTGCAAAGCCACCAAAGTGTTGATTGTATTCTTAATTCATATTGGATAATTTACATGCAGGTCACACACTTTGTTGTATGTGCTGGGTTTAATGCCATTATGAAAGTGTCTTCAGAGAAAGACAGGAGCAGAGAATATATTCTGTTTTGGTATGTATAAACAAAGTCTGATATGCCCAGTAATCAATTTTTATCTTCAGTTTGAGAGAACACACATCATTAGAAACAAACAGAAGGCTACTGGGAAAGAAAAAAAATAATGTAATGTTGGCACAGATGAATGCACAAAAGAGCAAGGCCAAACACATGGACCTTTATCATGATAATACTAATATTATCACATCATGAAAGGTGTTATAAAAGCACAACCATGGTGGTTTTCACTGTTCCCTGGAGCATATAACATGGGCTAGATTCCGAAAGCAAAGCTACTAGAATTTCACAAGGGCAGAGCCTGCCATCAAGGCATATCACTTAGCTAAACTGAAACCACATGTTACATAACAATATGAGAAGAAAAGAATGAACAGGACATGTAAGGGTTAGAAATCGGAAAGATCAAAGTTTTTTCTTATTTTGTGTAAAATGCAGTGTAATACATGTCCCAGAGAAATATAAGAAAAGCTGGTGCTACAGATAATTTTCAAGGGAATCTATTATTGGTTTTAATATATGTACTGAAAGAAAATCTAATAACAGTATTTTCTCTACTACCACCCGAAGATATATGTCAGACTTCGCAGACCAAAAATATTGTATTTTGTCATTTATAGTCACACTGCATAGTAGTATTATGAAAATATACAATCTGATTATAACAATAAGTTTCGTAATGCATCCTATTTTCACTATCATTTTCATTAAGAAGTATTTATGTTATATTGTTTCCTGTGGTAAACTTCATAGCTAAAGCAGAGCACAAGAAATCAGATAAGGTAATAAATGCTTAATATATTCAGAGAAAGTTAACAGCAAACTGTCTTATATTGGCATCTTTAGTGTTCTGTAATTTAATTTTTCATTTCAATTTTCTTTGTTTATATGCTCACTATCTCAAAACAGTATGGATAGTCACTAAAAAACATGGAGTAGTTGAATGAATAACTTAGTTTAACAGTCATTTCACACACTACAGTGAAGTGTAAATTCAATGTCCTTTCCAAACAAGAAGAGAAGTGAAAACGAGATACATCTTATTATGAATCTTGCATATCATCAGTCTCCTGCCCCTAAAATTACTTCTACTTATTGATCAACATATTTCCCAGTGTTTTACAATCATAAAACATGTGCTTTTATCTCTCAACTCAATAATGAACACAGTCAAGTCAAAATTCACTGCAATTCCAGAAAGTCTATATTATAATTTTGAAGTTATTAAAAATTTGCTACAAAACAGTCTGGAAGTCTAATAAAAAAGATACTGAGGTCTATAAAACAGGCTTTTTCTCTGTATCATATTGTCTGTTTTCAGAAAACTGCTGATTGCTGAAGTCATAAGACAGTAAAATATATTTGAAATTCTGTTAGTATGAAAATTATCATTCATTATAAATGTTTTTTTCATCACTCCCCATAATTTTAAATATTGTCAGGGTAATCATACCCAAAGAAGAAGGAAATTATATTAAACAGAATTTGAAACTTGTTATACATTGTCCTTACTTGGTCATAATGATGCTAAACACTACTACCTTTTTGAAAAAGAAAATATTGGGCAAATGATGTGTTATTTATTATAGTGGGACTTGATGGTATTGAAGATCTTTTCCAACTGAAATGATTCTATGATTTTCGTCTACCCTATCAACAGTCTCATTCCTAGGCAATGTGGATTTTATGTTCATGGAGTATTTATGTACATAGTTTTGAGACTAAGTGCACAATGTGATCAATAACTTCACTGTTTCAATGAAAGATGGATATAATGTCTCCCCACTAGCTAAATTCAAGTTATGCCAACTCAGGACAAGGGAGCCATTTTAATCACGTAGTTTGATTACTGTGGTTTGTTCTGTGGTATTCTTATCGGCTGAATTATAGCATATGTTTAGATATCCATTGAATCTTGAAACATGAGAAAACTAACCAACCAACTGCAGCTAATGAATCATTAAAATGCATGTATGACAAGAAATGGAAAAAAAGGAATGTAGCTACCCTGGTTGCAATTTAAGTGACTTAGAGAAAAATTTACTCAGAGCCAGATTTTCAAATGAAGATACGGGATGACTTAGTATTAAAAGGTGTAAGTTTTTGCTGCATTTATAGAGTAAGCTCTAAGACGTGTACTCCATGCAATATATATTGTACTACAAATAGACATGAAGCATAGATTTTTCCTGTTTGCTAAAGCTGTTCTCAGAAAAAACACAGATACTTACACAATTCTGATTCAATGCATCAAAGCAGTATCGTATCCAATTATTCTCTAAAGCCTTCTATGAAATGGTTCTAAAATGTCCTCTTAAAATAAGTATTTGGCAAAATGTCTGTGAGACTTCTTATTTCTCCAAGACTTGTTTCTGTTTCTCAAGGACGAAATCACATTCTGTAGGGCTCCTTCTTCACTAGGACCTGACCAGTTGCTCTCTGACCACAAAGATCACTGCTATCAAGCCTGTTGACATTTAATACATGGGTATCTTGTCACATGAAGAAGATATGAAATTTTATTTCCTATTGCATTTGTCCAACTGCATAATAAAATGTAAGTGTGGTTAATTTTTATTTCTGGATTTGCTTTATAACCAGCTCAGGAAAGATATTTCATGCTATTCATAAACAAAATTGCAATTTAGGCATGTGCTAACATATTTATAGAATTATACTGCATACTAAATAAGGTCTAAATTAAAGTTTGGACATGGTAATTTCCCTTGTGATGACAACATGAGGTAGTAAATATCAATCCTTAATCAGACTATACAAATATACTGTGATCATTAAAAATGAGATACTTTCTGTCATAGAAAGAAAGAAAACTTTCAAACTTAGTGCATGATAGAGAATCAGAGGAAGGACCACTTCAGAAACATCTCCACTAAAAATGTTCTTTTTTTTTTTTTTTTTTTTTTTTAACTCAGAAGGGAAGGAACTGTTTTCTTTAAAGCATCTCATCATTAAAGCTTCTGCTTATCTCCCAGTCAAAACATTCAGATTTCTTTCTTACTTATGAAGAGAAGCTAATTTATTATGGCCAGATCTTTTTGTCCAAATAAGTTTCTTTTTCTATTAGATTTTTGAGAATTAAATCTTGAATTTTACTGCTAAATACTAATTTATGTAATATACTAATATATTTGAATGGAATACTTTCACATATATTTAATGGATTTAATTATATTAACAGTATTCCATTTAATTCAATTTATACTAATAGAAACAAGTACTGATAAAATGGAAGCTGACATGGATCACAAACGCTATCAGTATTAGAATCCATGCATTCATATCATACAACTTTTACTGTGTAGAATGCAGTTCTTCATACAAACACTTGTTTTATTTAAAGGCGAAATAACTGTACAGGGACAAGAATATTCGTTACTTGCTTATGGTTTACTATTTTCAATTTCTTGTTCCTCATCTGTTAAAGAAGTTCAAATCATTACCCAGTAGAAAACTAAAATAATTCTTTCAGTTACAAATCAAGCAGCAGTAACAGGGAACAGAAAAGAATTTGGAAAATGATTCAGAAAGTGATGTATCCCTATACTTGGTGAGGAACCTATTTGCTGAAATACATAAACTACTTGGCAAATACTGCATAGAACTGTACCCAGCTGGGATCAATCTGTGAATAATGCACATAAGGGAGAAGACCATGAATATTATCCAAAGCTGACTGTCAAAGAGAGACTTTTAAATTACATTTATTTATTTATTTTTAATGTCAGCCTCAATGGGATTTTGAGTAAGCCCTAAAAGCTGTATGATAAACTTAGCATGCTGTGCTCAAAGGTGAACCTTAAAAAGAAATGTATGTTATGCCAAGAGCAACAACCAAGGACCTTCAATTGGAAATGTAATATGTTACAGATGAAAGAGATATAGATTCAAAAGGGTGCTCTGGAAAACTAATTACTAAAATACAATCAACCTTTTAAAATGTAAGCACATTCTGATGATGAACAATAACTACAATCAAGAATATATATACTACTCAAAATATCTAATTAATGCCTATGCAAATACCAGACGTCATCAATAAAAACACCAACTGTAGCCAGTTTAATTCTGTGATAATCTCTAAATACTTTCTTAAGTCATGGGGACAGAAGATAGACAAATGTAAGTGATCTGGATGAACAACTGAGCTCAGAAATTCACATATTTGATCTGATGGTACATGAAGTATCTACTTTTGCTGTCCTCATTTGTTCTGTTCAATGAATATGGATTAGCAATTAACTACTGCTACACTTGAAGTTAAGATATATTACAGGATTAAATTCAGTGTGGATTATGTGATGTGAATTTACTGATAAACTTACAGAAAATAACCTCAAAATTACTGTCAGCATTATGATTATAATTACTTATTTCATTGTTGTTGTAACCAATTGCATTAGATCTAACATTATAGATGTGCTAGTGCTGCTAGGAAGCAATTAGGATTAAAATGGTTCCAGTATGTTTTATTTTATTTTTCAAATAGGCATTCATTTTTCTTTTATTCTTCCACATGAAGTAACTGATAGTGGAAAATGGTTGCATGTTACACAACTCACTTGTTCAGCACAAAACTCATGAGGCAATTGCAAATAAAATAAGCTGTAGCTACAGGTGCATACATTGCAGTTTGCATAGCTTCAAGATGAGAAATCCATTATTTCAGTTATACATGGATATTCTATAGAAAAATAACATAGGAAAAAACGGATGTGGAAGAAATCTTAAAAAAAAAGAAGTTGTGCTTCATTTGGAAAATGGCACAGCTAACGAACACATCAAGAGTCATCACCTAAACATTCCCCTTTTGAGGTAAGGCAGACAAACTCTTTTGCACCACTTAATATCTATTAAGGATGATTTCAGTACTAGCATGTTTATTTTGACAGTGTTTGATTATACCCTACTTTGATAAACATTGTACAAGCAGTATAATAAACGCCTTCTGTTACACAGGGACCTTATAACCTATGCAGGTGGCACAGACTAGATGAAGAGGTAATGGGTAGAATAGCACAACCACACCAAACATGTCAATGCCATGTATGTGTGTATGAATTACAGGTACCCTTTAAAGATACATGAATGTAAGGAAGCTGCACAGAATACCTTGGAGCAGATACAGATTTTTAGAAACTGGCCAATTTGAGCAGAGAGAAATATCCAGTTTTATACTTAATGTTCTGAATGAATCAGGGTCTTAGTGGTAATCAAGGGTCATAAAGTTGCCTGTTAAAAAACATAAGACTGTGCAACCTAATGACGTTAGGAAAAGCACAAAGCTTTGATTCCATAACTCTGAATGGCCCTGATTTACCATTAAATACTGCAAGATAAATTAAAATACAACCAACCAGAAGAAAGGAAATTTAGTTTTTATTTTGAGGTCAAATTCCCGCATTCATAATGCCAGCACTACCTGAAAATAGTCCATAGTAGTTCTGTAGTCCACCTGACCATTTGTGTTTGAAAAGGAAACCGCTGGCCTTAAGAGGGGTAAATGTTTCATAGTTCCAGAACTGACTCAATCATAAAAAGTTTAAATGTGTATATAGGTAATCAGACAAAAATATTATCTATTACAATATATTTTATAGATTAATTTAAATTACTGAAAAACAAAGGCTTTCAAGTGCAGTTATCTATTAAGTATGCACTATTAAGTATTTTATTATCTTTTTAAATAGAGAAAATCAATTTCAATAGAATATTAATACTCTGTAGTCTAGTCAGATGAGGAATCAAGGAAGTAAAGACATGCAATAACCAAAATTGCAGTAATATCAGTCAGCAAGATTTATTTTTAATGAAGTATGTTCATCAATTCAACTAATCTATGATTTAGATACTTCCAAATGACATTTAACTCTTCCTTCATAAAAATATTTTTAACTGAAAGATTTGTTACAATTTAGATAACAATGCTAAACACTGAAACACTTGAGGAGAATTTGAATATGTGCTTTAGCTATAATAATAACCCAGTTCAGGAAACTGAAGAGAATATTGAAGGATTTGCTTAAAACTAGGCACTGGAACTATATTCCTACTGATGTTACTATGTCTCAAGTTCCTTTGAGCATTTTTCTTTATCAGGGCACATTAGACAATCCAGCTGACTAATTTTACCTCTGAAATAAGAATAAAAATAACTACTAAAAAGTTACTTCTGTATGTTTGGGTATTTAATTAGTTTGTTTAATTTCAGCTATTAGGTCTTACTTGATTTCTTCTGCTCTCTTTGACACTGTTTTATGGAAAACAGTGTCAATGAAACACCACCCTCCCTCTTTTTTTTTCTTCAGTGCAATGAACATTACTACATGCAGTCACATGCTATTATATCAACATATAAATTAGGCGGAGACTAAATATAAGTTGTCCTTCTGTGCTCTCATGAAAATATTATCCAATAGTGACATCACTACAAATAAAACCTGGGCTCACTGCCACTAAAATGGAAAACTATATTCTTTTGAATTTGTTTTGCAAAGAAATCTTCATGCACCAAAAAAGTCTAGAGAAAAGAATGAAAGGAAGTATTTCCAAAGCCCCAGCTCTCCCACTTCTAAATTCCAGAAATTAGATACATATTTCCATCCTGTTACTTAACCAGTATTTGTCTCATCTCATACCTGAAAACACTTAACCTTTCCCCTTCCCCAGCTTTGAATCTGTTCTGTGCTGCCAATAGTTTTTACCAAAGTAAGCATGACCCACACTCCTTTTAACAAGTAGGATGGATACCACTCAAACTCTGCCTACCTTTCATAAGGTCAAGTGTTTCTTTAATTCATACACAAATGATCATTAAAGGAAGCTCAAAATTCCTACTGATTCTAAGGCACTTTAACTTGGCCAACGGTCAAGTATTAGGAGAACGTAGAATAACAAAGAAGCTAGAGAGAGACAGAATGATCACATCATCCTCAACTCCCTATCAAGAAACTAAAAATACAAAAAGGATATTGTAGAATAGGAATAAATATCTAAGCTACACAGTCAGTCCTATAAGCAACTTAACATCCTGTTGGAATTCTTTGTCATAATGTTTTATTCAGTAGTTTCCTCAGGCCTTTACACTTCAATTCACTCTAGTTTCAGAATTTCAACCACAAAAACTATCAGGCACCCATTACCATCTGAAGAAAAAAATCTTGAACCTTAGTTTCTGTGTTGTTCCAAGTAATCTGGCTTTTTTGTGTGTGGCTGTGTGTGTGACTGCCTCTAAACATACATTAAAAATAAGATCTACAACTTTATTAACTTGCTTCAGCATAAAGAGTCCTAGGGTAGTAGCTTTATTTTTAAAGTGCACACCAGAAAAATTATGATAAAAGAAAATAAGTAGATGATCCAAAGCTTACTTAATTTACATATGACACTAAGGAATTAAAGCAAACCATTATATAACAAACCATAAATAAGCATTCTAAATCAGTCACTTCCTGGTCACTTTATAAATGTTTTGAAATGTTATGTTATTTTAATACCAGGTAATTGCCCTACAGTCACTGATATTATCATGTTTGAATAATTGATATTCTTAAAATTATTGATAATAATTTATCTCTGAAAGAGCAACATGGAAATCAACAAGCAGCTGTAACCATGGCAACAAAGCTCTAAACATAATATTTGCATTGAAAGAACAAATTAAAAATCAAATCAAATAAAAATTTAAAAAGGCATGAATAAAGTCAATGAGTCAATTTTGACTTATCACTGGACCAAGTTGCCCGGAGAGGCTGTAGAAGTAGAATAGCCATTCTTGGAGATAGTCAAAAGCTACCTCAACATAATCATAGGCAACGTGATCTAGGTGGCACTGCTTGAGCAGGAAGGCTGGACAAGAGGGCCTTCAGAGGCCTCTTCCAACCTTAGCTGTTTTCAAATTTTAGACTTCTCTCTTATGACAAGGATCTCTCCTGTGCACGTAGGAAGGACAATAGTGACAATTACATGCAGCTTTCAAGTTCTGAGATGACTCCACTCTCAGTTACAGAGTGCCAGAGAGCAGTGAGGGCTGGCATCTCTGTAGGACTAAGAGCAGTAAACCAACTGGCAAGGCTGGGACCTCACTGCCCAGGTTTCATCCTACAGTGAGCAGGGCTGGACAGGGAGAAAGTAGACAGGTTCTGTCCAGAGATCAGGTCATCAGGGACCTTCAGGATGACACAGCAGTTATGAGGTCCAGCTGAGCAGTCAATTCATAGTTCAGGAAAAACTGAACTTCATTTTTGTACAAGCAGACTGTAAACTCTCATAAGATGGTAATCTACGATCAGAGGGATAAAAACTTGAAGTAGATTAATATATTGCTTGGAACAGAGTTTCTTTTGAGAACTACCTAGAATTTACTGCTAGTTAAATGAGCTATTGCATTTACTGAGAGTTTAGTTTATAGTTTACTGCCTAACTAAAGTACCTGTAGTCAGTCTATTTCTTACACTATTTATATTCAAGCATTTGAACTTTTCTTATCTTTTCTTCTTCTTCTTTTCTTTTTAATGCATAAATTGCTTTTTAACCTTGCTTTGTATTTCCTTCATTTTTTTAGATGTAATGTTCATGGACAAAGAATACATGGTATTGAAGTTCTGAACCAGAAGTGGACTATTGATAAAATAGATACAAATTTAAGGCAAAAGGTTGATATTTTCCTCATTTTTATTTCTTGATATTAAGGGTGAATCCAGTAGGACCTAGGTATTTTATGTTATTTCAGCAAAAGCTAGCAGAGTTCCTGTATTTCTTTCTCATGAGTGAAATATCATCTTTTTTCGTACCTCTGACAAACAACACCATCATTCTGCTAAGGATGAATTTGCTTAAAATAAAAAGACTTGGGTACCATGACCTGTTTATTTATTTATTTTTAAGCAGTAGAATCTTGCACTGCTTCAACTTCTTTTGCCAAAGCTAACTTTCCTGTTTTCATGATTTTAAAACTGACAAACATTTTCCAAAGTAACTGTTCTGGATCAGAAATAAGGCAGCCAAGAGCAGAAGTACTCTTGTGCCTTGTTCCTTTAAAACAGACTACATTAAAAAATATATATTTTGTGTAAGGCAGATCAACATCCACTATTCTTGCGTGTCCTCAGTCATATTTCATATTTAATGAACAGTATATTTCTGTAGTGATCTTTTAGTAGGTTGATTAGAGTTATCACTGCAGGACTATACTAACAGTTGCTATTTCACATTCAAAACCATAATACATTAAAGAGCTTGCATTTTGAAGCAAACAGCCGTGCCACTTAACCAGTATAAATAACAGGCCCTGCTGTGATCTGAACAGTGTGTATTCAGCAAAGGTCCCCCTTTTGGCAGACTATCCCTAGCATTTTCACTAATGCTGGGGGATTTGGGTTTGGTATTTTCAGCTGCATGATTTAAAGAGGAAGTATCCAGTTAACTTTTCTCTGAGTTGTAAATCTTGATAAAAATAAATATAAATGTTTAAATATAACAATTTATGATGCTATGTTTATTCATATTTAATCTTTAGTAACAACATTTCCTTTCCCCAGCAGTACTGAAATGATTACTCAGTGGTATGGTTTAAGTCTTCATGCTGTTAAATGAGCTCAGGACCACAATTTGTTGCTTATTTCTACCTCTTTTCTCTAACCTTTATCTTATGTAACCTTCCACAAACTTCAGGATCGTAACATGATTCATATATTATACATTGTACCTTTACCACGTTATGAACTTAAGAATTCTGATAAATTCCACATTTTGGAAAATGATGCAGTTGAGCAGATGTCTTCATTATGGGAATGCATTACTTTTAAGATTGAACTAAAAGTAGTTGTGAAAAATATGAACTTATTCAATTCTTAAAGTTTCCAATATTTCCATTTTTTTTTTTTCCTTTGAGGTCTAGAAATAGGAAGTTAAGCCAAAATTTTCTATCTTTCATAATTAATCTATTACAATTCTAGACCAAATGTTACCTTTTTCAGTGAATGTGTGTTAAAGCTAACTTAGACAACAAAACCAGAATATGCCACAGAAAATTCTAGACTTCCTGGTCCCGTGAATTGCTCTCTATTTAACTTCATGAAATAATTATGAAAGGTTGTTCTGCAAGTTATACATACAAAGAAGAGAAAACTTAAAATTACAACTACATAACCAGATTTCTCACTTTATATAAAAGCATAATGTAATAGATATCCACGCGCCTCTGATATTCCTGTATTTGGAAGAACAAACTCTAAAAAGATTTTTTGGGGGGAATTTTTTGGAATTTCTTTAAGAGTGGCATTAGACCTAAGCAGAAGCATTTTTACCAACCTTTTTTTTTTTTTTTTTTTTTTTTTTTTTAATTTCAATAGCGATCGCTGTGAGATTTTCAGAGGAAAATCAGATCTTTACAGGAAAGCAGTATGTGCTAAAAGGATGCAAGAGAGACTATTTCCTCTCTCCTCTTATTTTTTGAGGAAATAAGGGAAATTTGAATGAAACATTTGAGTCCTATTGCACTAAAAACAATAGTTAAAAACATTATTTGAATAAGCCTTTCTCAATCATTCCCTCAGTTATTCCTCAGCATTTTTAGCAATAGGGTAATAAGGATGCCCAAATGTTCAGTCTGGCATCCATGAAAACAAACAAACAAACAAACAAAAAGCCACAGCTGTTTTCTTTTCAGAGCCATAATTCAAGTTGCACCTACCCTCCAGGGAGCACCAAAATAGTATAAGCAAAATAATAAAACTTTCTTCAAAATTATAATTCAGGTTCATCTCTGAGTTATTTTCAAACTACAGCAGGCTGATTATATCTTTTCTTCTCCCTGATTATTCCTAAATCAGTCTTTTGTTGTTGTTGTTGTTCAGTAATAAATCCTTGTTTAAACAAAATCCAGGCAAGACAATCCCACTAATTTCTGCAAAAATGTCAAGAGAAAAACAAACTTAAATACAACCTAAAAAAGAAAATGTGGAAAAAGACAACTTTTCACGTCCCATTCATATATTATGTCACTCACACCACATTTTGCTTTGATACTTCTCATTCTCTTCCAGTCATGGAAATACTACAGAATTACAGAATTTTAAATGCACATGAAGAAGAGGTTATATGGTAAGCTGTTTTAAAAATAGGGGAGATATTTGAATGAATTGTGATTTTCCTGTTCTTTATTTTCTTGTACAGTAATATAAAAGCCACCAACTGCAAATTTATTCCATCAACTAGAATAGATAGCTGAAATTCTATTTAAAACAAAAACAAATCCTTCATGAACTAGTTTTGATTCTGTGCTTGTACAAAAGGTGATTAAAATGAAGTCTCCACGAGGTTGAAGTGCACTATCAGTGCATTTTTTATATAAATAATAGTTTTGTGCAATACCACTATAGATATATTAAATAACTGAAAACCTTCATTAGAAAAATAAGTCTTTTAATTTCAGAACCTGTTCAACATTCAGTACAGTATACATGCAATAAATGTAAAGAAAGGACAATTAGAATTTAGTGGTACAATGTTTTGTACCACTAAACTGTATGATTTTTTAAGTTACTTTGATATCCCTTATTTTGTTAGCTGAATTCTTTCTTGGGCCAAGCCCAACCCAGAACAGAGAAAAAATATAACATTTTAAAAATTATTATTATTTATTTACAGTAGCCTTTAAAATACTTAGCTCTATTATGGCTGAGGGTGTTGAGCACCTTTAAGAAGTTACCAAGAATCATCAAAAATAAAGCCCTTGAAAATATAGTGTTTTATCTTTTGTCACAGTGTATGATTTTATTGGATTTTTAGATTCAGTAAGGCAAAATTAAAAAAAAAAATGTTTTCCTATACCAGAAGATATCTTCCAATTTATATTCAAATTGCATTTCATCTTTAATAGATCTTTATATTTTAAATTCAATATCCTCAGTTCTGTACTCACTGTATGACTGAAAAGAAATACTACTATAATTGTCATCAGTCTCTGAAAGTAGTAGTGGAATGGTTACGGTAGCTGCCTCTATGTAGGATCAATACATGAATCCAGAAAGGACAAGAAAAGTTTCATGAAAACCAACATAGAAGACATCTCACATTACAATGTTGGTATGATGTTTTATGATAAATTAACAACAGGGATATTTTTAGAACCTGTAAATCATGATTGGTACAGCTTTTCAGGTGCTATTGCACTTTTACAAAACACATTCAAGCTGTTTCTGCAACCATAAAACCCAGGAAGAAAAAGTGATCCAAATCTTGATCTACTCCAGGGTATTGTCTAACATCTGGACAAAAATCCCTCTGGTTATCAGCAAGTGCCCATGCTTCAGTAAGGGAATTACCTGACAAGGTTCTTCACTTTTCTTCATAATTTGAAATGAATTTAGAAGTTTACCTTTTATTGAATTTTCTTTAATGAGATTTTGGCTAAATATTGCAGATTGCATTACCCTTTCCCAGGCTGAAGAAAGTTTGCACGTCTTCCATGCTCATTTAAATGTTTCTGGGAAAACTTCTAAATGTATCTGATTCTAATCTGTCCATGGTACACACTAGGTGCACTTTCCTTCATGCCAGAATGGTTGCCAGATGCCTGTAAAGTCACATCAACATTCACAAACTTGACATCTTTGGTGTAAGAAACAGAGGAAAGGCCAGCAAGACCACAAGTCAACAGAGATATGTCTTATTCTTAGCTATAACTGCTGTGTAGAAAAGGACCTGCACTGACCACTACCCTCTATATGGCTGCAGAACAGAACAGGAAGAAAGGAATTCAAATTGTATGAGTACTCGTACAGATAACATGCTTGTGGCTGGACTTCTTTCTTAGAACAATTTCAGTTTAAGTAAGCTGAATAAATAGTAATATATATATATATATATATATATATATTAATAGTTACAATCATAGTTATATTAGTAGTATTTCTATATATTAATAGTAATTTCATTTGGATTGAAATATTTGCATGCATAAGGATACAAGAAATTTAGAACTGGAAGAAGTTAAAGGGATGTAAAATATGAATAGTTGATAGAATTGTGTACATGTGAGATGGGAAATATAGTATCCCCATTGGCTGAAGTAAAACAAAACCTGCTACCTAAGGAGGCATACCAATAACATCTGGTTACATATTTATTTGAACACATACTCTTTAAAAGAATTTATCGCTAAAACCTGTTTTCAAATTGCCGGAGTGGGGATTTGTGGAGTTATGGTTAAGTGAGAAGGGGCATGATTTAATTATAATGAGCAACTCAGGCTTTGGAGGACCGTGAAGATAATGTAGGCCCAGGGCTGATAACCTTGAGTGATGTTATAATTAAAATATGCAGAACTATGTTCAGGAGGAGAGACGACACCATTGTACTGATTATATTAGTGCCAGAGATGTGTGCATAGAGAAGCTAGACCAATCACAAGTTGTTGTTGGTGCATGCTGTAGGGAGTAGCATATATATACCTTGTTAGAACATTCAATAAAGGAGAACAATTTTACTTGCATCAAGGTTGCGTCGTTACTCCAGGTCACTCCCATTCTGACAGGGATTATATAAATAAGATCATTAAACAGAAATGTTATGAACACAGGGCAGGAGGGCACTCAAAGAGCAAGTACAAAGTAGAAACATGAGATGGCTGGAATTATGATTTCATTTTTTTTCCTTTTTTTTTTTTTTTTTTTCTTCATTGTGAAATGTTTTAGCATTATAGAACAACTATAATGACAAGTTTTGTTTAGGAACATTAGCAGTAGTGGACATAGGCTGCATGTTGTTTATATCTCAGTGAAAGCCATTATTTCATTTAAAGTTGGTGTTTTTATCTGGAAGTCTTGAAGCAACACCTATGCAACTGAGTGGAAGTTTCACACTTCAATTGAGAAAAGCAAGTAAAATACAGCATAATACAAGGCCATAAACTCTCATCTGGAAGGCAGCAGCACAGTGTCCTCACTCTACACAGGATAATCTGTACTGCTCAGGGTTACATTAGTGAGTTATAATCACACAAATTCTATTCAGAGTGAATATAATTCAATAATCTCCTTGAATATATCTCTTGAAAGTAGCAAACCCCGTAATATGTAGTTTTTCTCTTTCCCACGCTTAAAGAGTCTGAGGTGTAAGTATAATTAACATTAAAAATTGCTTAGTTTTCAGCCCACTTGTTTCGTATGTTTATCTGAGATAAAACAAAACCTCTCAGTAGATGATGAAAGAACATTCTTTAATTTCTGCTTAAACCATTGTTTAAAATTCCATCACACATAAATGAATATTACCATACCCAGTAAAAACCAAACCAGTAAAAACTAGCTTCTCAGACCTGAAGGCTGCAAAAAGTTGCAGCAGAAATTCCCCAAAAGCCATCATTAAGTGATCCTGATATCAAAGCAGGACTGAAGTATCTACTTGGGCTTCTGTCATCTCTCAGGTCAGAAGAGAAAACAGAACATGACTAAAAACATTGGACTGAACTGATGAATAAGATGTATCTTCTGCTACTTCAGAATAGCTCAGTTCTGTAGTGTGCTGAGTTTTCCCTAGCAAATCAGTCTCTAAAGTTTTTTTTTTTTTCCTCATTCTCATATTCTCATTTTTTGCATTGTTAAAGGAAACAGACTTCTTCCTAAATTTATTACACTTGGAACTTATTTATTGTATTCTAAATTTATAAATCTATAAATTCCCCTGAATTTATTATTGATAAAAGGATAATATATGCTATTTTTTAATAATAGTTAACTTGTTATGCACTCTCTCTAAACTTGAATCCAAATGCCTAACACACAGGAGTTTGGTGTTACTACCTGCTGGTATAAAGGGGTCAACTCTTGTCCCCCATTCACCAGAGCATAGCAGAACTCCTCCAAGGATCATTGCAGTTAACCAGAAGAAAAGGCAAGCAGTGTCAAGATAGTACTTGTTTCCATTGGGAGAAACACAAATAACCAGAAGTGACTTAGAGGATACTCCTTTCCTACTGCTGAAGGCTACATTTAAAGACAAAATGTGGTCTGAGCTAATTAGTGCAAGTAAGCAAATGCCTCAGATCACTGCTCCTGTAAATCACATTCTTGATAGAAGCTACATACACTGTGCTACTAATAGAAGTGCTCTTTCATTTCTGTTGTTAGGGAATGTTTTATTACACATTGTAAATCACAGCTAGAATTCTATGCTTGCATAGCTCTTGGCACTGATAAACTAACCCCCCAATTATCAGTAAAATTTCAGCAAATGCTAATGGTGCAGTGTTCCTAAATTTATAGAATCTTTTGCTTAGATGAAAATTGCTTGGAGCAACAATTAACTGAGGAGGAAACTTTGGTAATCATTGCATATAGCATGTGATGCAGATGCTGAATGATAAGAAAATTAGAAAATAAATCCACTCAATCCACACAATGTGGTTTACTAGATGACAAAAGGATACACAAACATCAGAGCCTCAGGGCCAGAAGGGAGAAAAATAACATACTTGGACAATCTCCTGTCTCCTGAGGTAGCAATTTGACAGCCTCTTGTGCCAAAGAAGAGAGAGATCCCAGGTAGCCAACCCATGCCATCCTTCCAGCCAAAGCACCTGCTGCTTGGCTGCATCTGTCCTTTCAGTGCAAATGAACTGCAGCTCTCATTCCCAACCTCCATAAAGAAGAAAACTTCCCACAGTTTTTATTTTATTGCTTTATTAGTACTGGAGAAGGCACTTAAATCACTCTTTACACTGAAAATGTTCCTCTTAGAATGGCAAGAACAAATTTATTTTTTTTTTTTGCCTATAGCAGGTGTTATTCAGAAATTTTAAATAAAAGGCTTTAAAATGTTATAAAAATAACATTTTTTAAAAATTTTATACAGTTTTCTGCATAAATGATATTAAAATATTTTGTTCCTGCACCTGCCTACTCTTTACATTAGCATAAGTATTCATATCTTAGCAAATACATTGTGGCATTTAGCTATATGAAGAGAAAAATAGGAGTTACGTCCTTCTTTAAAGCATCTGCCATGACAGGAAAATTCCTGTCTCTTAATTATGCAAAATAAAAAAAGAAATCATGCATATTATTTTTTTAATCAAAATCTTTAAGAAATACTGAGTCCTCTTCCTTACATTCTTAAAATTCCCACAGGAACCACATGGTCTTATAAAGCTGTGATATGTGTCCTGATGAGTGTTTACATAAAGAATAAAGTTACAGCTGTAACTACCATAACCACAATAGCCAACCATAGCAACTACTGGCTAACATCATGACACCATTACCTGATCCTGATTTGAAAGAGTTCCCTAATGAAAACATGGTTCTCTCCAACATGCACACAACAGGAAGAGGGGACAATTTCTTAGAGACCTATGGACATGTGCAGAATCTTTATAAAGGTGATGCAATATCCGTTGGATACAGAAATCCTTGTGTCCATCCATATCAATGTCCATACATGTTTCAGTACACAAAATTCATGCTAGACAGTTAAAAGCTTTCCATACAAAAATATGTCTTGAAGTAGGTAGAGAATAATACAATGAAAAGAAGCCCATTATCTCTTTCTTTAATTTCTAATTAAAATAGCTTTTGGCCTAAAAAGAGGAATTATTTCTTACTTTTTATTTAACTAGAAGCATAAATTTCTGCTTACCTGTGGAGGCTCTTTGTTGACTGAAGGACTAATACTCTGAAGATAGAATACTATGTTATTTGGGGAGTTCTCATATGGAAGTTGAAAACTGTATTGTTAAAACTCCATTAGATACCACACAAAACTAATGTTCATTAGGTATCAAACTAATTTATCTAAAAAGATAATTAATTTTATTGTTTTTCTGCTGTAATCTTCTAAATTATAGCAAACTGTATAACAAGTCATGCCTTCTGCTGGTCTTTATTAAGCATTATTCTTTTATTTACTTTTGTTGATTTCTTGCTCCCTGAAAGCCATGCCACTGACATATACATTTGTCCCAGGGAGGATTTTTAATCATGGTGTGATATAAGATGACTTTTTATCATCAAGGCCTATGAAGGCAGCCAATATATTTTGGTAATATTTTTATTTTGGCCAGATTCAGATCAAGATTGCCTGCAAAAATCTGAGACTATTCCAGACCACGCAGGGAAAGGTAGGACTTAAAATTCCTTACATTGCTAAGATCACAACTTAGTATGTTAAGGACTGCTTGCATATTTGCAGTGAATAGTATTCTGCAATATATATATTCACCTGATCATTTCCAAAGATACATTCAGTTTATAAAGGTGGAGCCATTTGTAAGTCTGTGAAGGTTAAGCTTCCCTCCTAAGTACTCAATTTCTCAAATGCCTGTTTATCTCAGAACTAGTCTTTAAATATAAAAGCTTGCTATCAATAACTTGGTCCATGCACTAATATATGTAGATATATTAGAGGAGGACACAGAATTAATTTTGAAAGAAAAGGTAAATTTCCCCTCAGACACAATTTGATATATATCTGTCTACACTTTACCTGCCTTGCTACTTTCAGTAAGTTCTGTACATCGTTCAGCTGATATCGCAGCTGAAGATATTTTTCTCTACATAGCCTGTATGTTTTCTTACAAAAATCATCCCATAAAGATAATTTAGATCCAAAACTATTATGTTTTAAAACAAGCAAATCTTGCCTGGCAACAGTAGGTATACTTTTAAGAGAGTTAGAACTGATTTCCAGGTGCCCTCTTTCCAGAATATCTTCCTAACCACTTGAAAATGTGGCAATATTTATCAAATTGCTTCTACATACATTCTTACTTATATATAGATGAATTTTTATGTGTGTATATACACATAATTCTCTCCATTCACAGTTTGCATTGCGTTTAATGAGTAACTTAAAGTTACTGTGTGATATGAATTAGTGCCAGACAAAGACGGCCTAGCCATCACATCGGGTAAGTGTAGCAGGGTTCTAGTGGGAGGCAAAGGGAGAGTAGGCTTGCACAACGATACTGGGTTCCAGATAGGCAAGTAGCTGAGAAGGGCTGTGAGAGCCTATGTGTAGAGATTTCTTTTCCTCCCTCTCCCATTTTTCTAGTGTAGCCGTGGAGCCACTCTCTTCTGAGCCCACAGTCCAGCCAACACTCTAGGGCAGTTTTCTGTTTTAGGATGCACTAAAGAAGCAGCTTGCTTTCTTCCAGCTCATCTTGCTGTAGCCTTTTAGTGGCTAGAGACCATGGCTGGAGAGGACAGATGATACCCCTACAGGTGTAGAAGGAAGACGGTCATTGCTGTTTCTACTCCCCAGCCATAGGCAGAGAGACAATCTATTACCTCCTGCATCCTGCTACTCTCAGCAGCTGCTATTCTCATTACCACTAAATTGGCTGTGCTGTTGGAGGTGACAACACTAGGCCAATCAACTCTCTTTTTCTCAGGAATGATACAGGGAATAGTACAAGAAAATAGTACAAGAAAAATAATTCTTGTTATGTGAAAGATATAATAATATGGGAAAATGTCTGCTGTTAAATGCACACGCTTACTTAGAGTGATTAGTCTAAAGAGATAACCATGCTTTAAATGGAAATGAACTGTAAAATATTTTTTATTATCTAATCATGTTTACTTAGCATAACACTATACATATATTGATTTTAAATTTAAAAGAAGAAAATTACTTAAATACATGTTCTTATCAAGTTTTAATATTCCTGTTCCTGTGGTAGTTTTGGAAAAAATAGAAATAAAAATAAAAACAAACCACCTTATAATTTCATTTTTCTTTTGAATACCATTCTATCTTAAATTCAATAGATATTAGCAAATACTATAAGCACCAATATTATAAGCATCAATATCACTTTTGTGCTTCTAGTAATCTATATACAGTTGATAGCCTATCTACATATAGTCTGATCTATAATCTATGTACAGTCTAATACGTTTGAGTCCATTTTAGTAATAAAAACCTTGTATTAGTTCAGAGTTGGGAGAAAAAATTCCCATTTTTCTATATAAAATAGAATGATAATCCTGAATGAGAATACTAAATGATTTATTAACAGCCATGAAGCTAAGCTGCAAAACTTTAAAAGCTCATGGCCTTCAAACACATTTGTTTCTTCTTCTCTGATGATTTTACATACTTTTGACCTAGTTATATAATTACAGAAACAAAATAAAGAGACAGAAATGATACACCTTCAAATAAAAACAAAAACCTTTAAACATATATTTGTTGGAAGGTTAGATTTATCATTTAAAAGCCTGATTTTCACCAGCTTCCCAGCAACAAAATTTTGAAGCTCATATGAGGAAAAGCCTTTTGTTTAGAAGTTAACACACTAGAGGAAAACTGGAGAGCAATAGCAGCACAATGAAGGTCCACAGGGAAAGATTCAGATAAAGCAGTCATGTTTTCAATCACACATACCTATAATTGTATTCCTAAATAAAAGTGATCTTATTAATCTCTCCTGATTATCATCCAAAACCTAACACACTAATTCTGCTACTAAAGAAATCTCAAGTATCATCTGTATTTTTCCTTTGTTATGCTAATCAACATCTAAGAGTAGGTGACTTACTTCTAAACAGTACCTCTCACCAACTGATAATCAATCTGTGCATTTATTTTTTTCACCTGGACAAGCTCAAGACTTTGTGCCAAAAACTTAAATCACAGAGACCTATCTTGTTCTGAGATGAAAGACAACTACCCTTCTCAATCATGTTGGAAATTTTCCCTTTTTGAAATACATAACCTCAACTGTAGTTCAGAAAGGGAATAAAATTTGTGATTTAGGATTCCTTCTTAATAAACTTTCACAGTTTACAAAGCTCTTTCAATTAGAAATATCTTTGCAATTCTTATCAAAATTTTAACTCACATTTATGATGGTTGTTTCTCAGCAGAAGTTAGTCTTTGAACATCTATTTCATTATTATACATCAGCAAAAAAGTGATATGCTTAGTATATATCAGTGGATTAAATCCAAAGTTATTTCCTTAACAGTTACCTGTTTTTTTGAAAACTGATATATCTTAAGATACTCATTTTGATGTAGGCTAAATTGTTTTAACTTAATCAGTTGGTTAAGTTAAACAGTTTAAATGTGACACATTAGTTTAAACCAGATGAAATTATGCTGTAAACACTAAAGGATGTCCAGAAAAAAAAAAAAAAAAAAGTTAAATGTTTTCCTAATGAGATGTTATTGTTCATAGACATAAGCACATAATCCTAAAGAGCTAATCTCCTTGGACTCACTTCAATGGATGTTTGTTTAAGGAAAGTGGGGAGGGTTTCAGCCACAGTATACACAGTATGGGTAAATTGCCCAACATTCCCTCTATCATTTTGTGTGGTTTAGAGTGCTATTCAATTTGGGTTGAAATCCATTTATCTTTGAAAAAGGGTTAAAAAAAATTAGTTAATCTGTTTCTGAACAGTTAGGAAAAATAACTTTTCCCCTTGTTAGAAAACTTACGGTGACCTTTTCTTCCATCATTTGTGTCATTTACTATTTTGAAATTTGGCAGAGGTTACTGTGTATGTCAAGGGTGGACCTTTTGCCATCTATTTGAAAGTGACCTATATTTGACAGTCATAGCCTTTGAAAATTGCAGCATGCAAATGCTCAACAGATAATTACTAGCCCCCAAAACCTAAATTTCTTTAAGAATTCAAACATTCAAATTCTGGATTACTATAGGTCAACATAGGTATTTTAGCTAAGGTGAAACAACTTGCTTTTTAACTTTTATTGGTGAAAAAAAATAGAAATATGAAGGGGATAATATAGCTATGGCACAAAGTTATTTGAAATGGGTAGTCTCAGGTTATTGGAGAAAGATGAGGACTTGGAACAAAGACAGGTGGAGAGTAGAATATTTTAGCAAGTAGATCTGTACAGCATTCTGCAAATGGTGGCTAGAAAGGCATTTACAAGAGGGCTACATACCAAAAGATAGCAACATGAAAAGACTGGACATGGAAACTGGTCATCAGGAATGAAATTCTGTAAGCTGGGGAAGAAGAGTAAGGGAAAGAAACGGAGGAGATCAAAAGTTACATGGAAATGAAAAAGGAACTTTGACGAAGGAAAAGTTTATCCTTATATAATGTGGATAAGGCTTTCTGTGTAAGGTTAACAAAGAGAAGCAAGAGAGAAGAAAATACAATAGCAGCAGTTTAGGGAGCATGAAGCAGAAGGTAGGAAGCTGAAACAAACCAAACAAAAACAATTTACTAATAAAAAATTTCCATATCAGATTGCCATTAATTACTTTCACTCTGATGTCTGTGAAACCTATTGTCAGAGAGTTACATACTACATCAGTCCTAATATTCATAAGACAACATTTCACTGTGCTAGTTGTTCAGGCTTTGCTAACTGCTGACATGGTCAGCATGGGTATAGTGAATCAAATGCATTATCTTACTGATAACACCCCTGGGAGTCAATGTGATATCAAATTCCAGTTCATTTTTTGTAAATATAAGAATATAAACACCAAAAAATCTGTTCTTCAGTACAATTAACAAACATAACATAGAAATGTCATCATTCAAATCTGTGCAAATGATTGCTAGGAAGGCATCTACAGTTCTACATTTGGGACTGTAGCACACTAAATGGCATATTTTTTCCCTGCATTTTTCCCCACAGGACCCAAGACATATTTTGTTGACTTGTTTAATTAAAGTGCACTGAGGGATGTTGTTCATAAGACTTCTGCTTCACTTGTTGTAGAAGGTGAAAAATGAATAATGAATGAGGCAGGAGACTCAAGAATCAGAAAGGTTGTTTTACAGTATACATTAGGGCTACAGAAATTGAATGACAGCTGACAGAGCTAATCGCCCTATGTCACCGAAGTCTTATCCATGTTTTGTCCAGAGGATTGTCACAGCCTAGATGCCAAACTACAGGCTTTAGAAGTACAACCAAAGGCAGTGGAATTCACTGCAGAACTTTGAAATGAATGTTATGAGCTGAATCCAAAGATCTGAATATAGTGCCATTTCAAATGATACTTCCAAAATTGATCAGGCTGACTTTAGTGTCTAAGTACCTCATGCCTTCAGCTACTAAATGAGAATGATAGTACCACCTCATCCTGGAAGCTGATCTGAAAATTCTGTCAGGCTCTCAGCCAAGACAAGCATCACAGAAACACAGAATGAGCATCACAGAACCTCAGAATCATAGAACAATTTATATTGGAAGGGACAACAGGAGGCCACCTAGACCAAATTCCTGACTGAAGTAGTTTCAGCTGAGATCAGACCTGGTTGCTCAAGCAGCCTTTATGCAATCAGGTCCTCTGCAAACCTCCAATGATGCCTTCCCTTCTCTGGGCTGAAAAAGCCCAGCTCCCTCAGCCTCTTCACATGGCAAATATTCCACCCACTTGGACATCTTGGTGGCCCTCCTCTGAACTTGCTCCAGTTTATCAAGAACTGTATTGGCTTTGGGTGGCCAAAAGCTTTGCTGCCAGGGTATACTACTAGTTGAAGTTCAGCTTGTTGTACCAGTTCTCTCCATCAAAGCCATTCCCCAGCCACTCAGACCCCAGTCTGTATTGATACAAGAGGTTACTCCTTCCCACATACAGGACTTTTTATTTTTTTGTTCTCGAAATTTATAATGTTTCTGATCAACCATTCCTCTGGCCAAAGACACTGAGAAGAGTAGTTCTCTCCTGTAGTCTCCTGGGGGACTGTTTCCCCCACTTTAGCGTATTCTGCAAACTTGATACCAGACAAATCAGTAAGAAAAGTAAACATTTCTACTCATGTTTTCTAGACAAAATGACACAAAAATGTATTAATACATATGGAATTAACACAATGGATAATATTGATTTAATCTAACTAAACTTTAGAAAATGCTCCTTTTCCATTTTTTTTCTCATTCTGCAAGATATGCTGTTGTTACATGATCTGTGGCCCGAGCAGGAGTGTTCTGTGGCAGATGCCCAAATTCCTTGAAGCTCAGAATATGCAGTAACACAGATCAAATGCAACAGTTAGTTATATAAGATAGAAATATTAGTTACTCTATTACTTTAAAATGGATTACTTTATTTCATCAAAAGCATTGGGCTATCTAAATTTAAACAAAATTACTATTGGTTTTCATGAGAGTGAATGAGACTCACTCCCAATAAAAAAAAAAAAAGGAAGGAAATTGCTGTAAAAACTTAATATAATGAAGAAAATGTTAAATGGTTTTAAAAAACATTTAAACTTATAACACATTCAAATTAAGAATCTAAAACTATCTGATTTTACATCAAGTGTTTGAAAAACACCCTCTGTCACCATTAATCTAATCGGTTAATTACCCAGTAATGCCTTTATTTATTAGAAGTGACAGCAGGATGGGATGGAAGGAACTTGGGAAACCTCAAGGAAGTTTAAATAGCATCGCCATCATCTGAACATACCAATGACTGAACTGGACAGATGCTCACAGAATGTGCTCAAACTATATGTTCCTGTAATTTATGTGTATGAAATTTATTTCAGATGAGATATTTGCTGTAAACTCAAATATACTGGATTTGAAATGGTCTCTTAGATGCATAGCTTCAAGTAAAAAAAGTCAAATGAGCACCCAAAGAAACTGTTGTGACAGGACTCACACTGAGCCCCCAAGTAATCATCCATCAGACACAGGTAAATTATAAACTGAAGATCTGAAGGAAAAGATGAATATCTAAAAGGAATAAAGGCTAAGTAGAAAACAAAAAGGAAAATTGGAAGTCTGAGTGAAAATATTAAAATAATTGTGTAAGTTTCCAGTCTAAAAAATATCAGAGAGGGCTAGGTCTAGAAATGGTGACCTAATGATTTCATGAGTCAAGTTCTGTGCACACAAAAGGATTTAACAGAAGAATACATAGAAGTGAGAAATAGTTGATTTTTTAATTATTATTTTATATATGTTTGTATGATAACTTAAATAATAATAATAACAATAGCTCTACTAGACTATAATATAAGGCTGTTCCCATATCCTGGTCAGAAAACAGCTGTTTTCACGTGTGGTAATACTAACACCATTTCTGCCTCAGTGACATATGTATTGAATTTATTATTTATTGAATTTATATTTTTTCCTCATTACACAGTTACTAATTCTTACTATAGAAGTTTTTAACTGTCTCCTACTACTTCTTCTTTCTTCATTGTTATAAGAATTCCTGATCTTTATATATAAAAAAATGCTCTTTTCATTCTGTACAGTAATTAAACATTTGTCCATGTATTAATCATTTATTTATTGATGAAACAATGACTATATAGGATTTTCTCCAGTTGCAACTGACTTCAATGCATTTGACCCTTATAAGCCCTGTAGAAGTACTATTAATGTAATCTTCTCTCTAGCTCTTTATTACTGCTTTTTCTTGTTCATTCAAATTCATCACCTTTCAAGCAATTCTAACATGCATGTTATCTCAGCTCCTTAGGGGAAGCTCTCATAGCAGTAAATACCTTGCCACTTAATTACATTCTGGTAAATTATTAGATTGTCCCCTCCAGTTTATCTTGTGAGGCAAAAAGGGAACTGCGTATATTTTCTTTATGAATTTCATACGCACACCAGTTCACTTATTTGATATTGTTTCACTTTACAGTAAGGAGTTAAATTAAAAGAGATCAGCAGCAGTAAAATGGACTGAGGAACCCAAAGAGCTCTCAAAGCATACATGCTGTCAAATACACAACCTACAATTGGATTTATTCTCCCCTCTGTATGAGACCAGAATAAAAGGGAACATGAAAATTCAAAGGGGGTAGTATAGGGAAGATGGCAAGTTGAATGGCTTCTCAGAAGCACCTCAGAGTGAGGATGCTGATAGAAACAAAATACTAAAAGCACACAAGACACTTCAATAAACAAACTGCCCACTTTTGGTAAAAGGTATGTATATTACCTTTAGCAAGCATCTTAAGAAATATGTGTATTAAATTTTTCATTACGGCCCGTTATCTTGCACTAAGGATTTCTGTGTGTACAGTAAATAGTTACAGGTAAATAGTTTTTTTGTTTGTTTGGTTGGTTTTTTTTTGGTGGCGGTGGTGTTTGTTTATTTATTTATTTATTTATTTATTTATCATGACAAACACAATTATTTATCAGTCTTCAAGCCACTGCCACAGTGTCCCAGAGGAAAAACCAGTCACTGGCCAAACTCATTGAGACCTGTCAGATTAACATAGTTTGGACAATTTGAGGTTCATGTAACGTCTTATAAAGAGAAATGACAGCAGCAAAATCAATTGTTCAAATTGTACTTTAAAGATGACCTAATGTATAGCTTGCTATTTACAAATGAGAAACCATAAGATTGTATAGGCATAATTTATTGTTGTCTGAGTGCAAAATGTACCTGGTTTCAATCTTAAAATGCATTGTTAGCACTACAAATTTGTTCTCCATTTACATGGCCTTGAGTAGCATTCTTTAAAAATGAAGCACATTATGCTGTCCCCAAAATGTCTCATCTTCATATTAATAAAACTCTCTCTCATGCAAAGGAGCATATCTAACTCCTTTCTTACAGATCACAAAAAGGACATACCATTTTTGTTCTGGCTGAAATAAGATGTTGAGTACAGAATTCACTTTTACAATACATTGCTTAATCTACAGTATTGATGATGTTCACAGGAATCAAACAAAAGCTTTCAACTCTCGCATTCTCTTTATCTGGAAGATTAGATTATCTGTCTGTAAGATAAAAATCAATTTTATGCATTTTTTTCTCCTTTCATTTTCATAAGGTCTGTCAGTTGGACTTGAAAAATGCTGCTCTGGTTTCTCTTGATGACAGTATATTCATATATTTCTCTCAGTTGTGTTACTGAATATCCAACATATGCTTTATCTTAAACAATAGCTCCCATTGGTGCAGCAGGATCACTAATTTTTGCCTGTCTTCTATTTTTGTACTGTTGCTTTTGTAGCATGTGGGCTGACTACATAAACTGCATATAATGACCTATTAGTTTAAGATGCTTATAACAGGAAGGCATAAGCACCAGATATGATCACCTGCTACTTCTCTGACACTCTGATTAACCACTACAGCTACCCAGAAATAGTACACACTCATGCAAATACCCTGAAGGTAAAAAGCAAGCTAAGCAAAACCAAACCTTTGGTTGTGGCAAATTCCCAAGAAAAGATACTGAAATGAAGCAATTCACACTACCACAGAGGAAGGCCATAAAAGATACCTAAACAGAGTTTTACTAAATGGACATCCCTCCCCTGGCCACCATTTCCAGAATATTTATTCCAGAAAAGTTTTTGCAATTCCTAAAGTACCTTGCAGTCCACGAGGTACCTAATGTACAAAACCATATTCAGTCACCTCTGAGCAGACAGATTACCACCTTCTGTGACAGTTGAAGCTTCATAGTAGCTTTTTAAGACTCATGAGAGAACACTACAGCAGTCCAGAATGATAACAAACTCAAGATTGGTCTCTACAAGACACAAAAACAGATTGCTCCCAGCTGATCAGAGAAAATACTCAAATATAGTGCAGTAATTACTAATCCCTTCAATAGGAAGGATTTATTACATTTTCAGTAGTAAAGAGCGTAACTGAGAAGTCCTCAGCTGTTTTCAGTAAATATTTATTTATTTGTTTATTTATTTATTTATTTATTTATTTGTATGGTTGTTTGTTTATTTTCCCAGGGGGATTAAGGCAGAATGTGATGTGAAACTCATTCTAGCCATTTCTGCTTTTGCTCCTTCCAAATACTATATTTGGAGAACAACCTAGTAGGGGCTATATACATTTATAAATTATGACACTTTATAATTTTGGGGTGAAAACATAGAAAGATTACTTAGCAAATTTCAGCCTAGAAAGTAGCTATGTGGTTGCCAGGAATGTTTTTCTATAGGGACCATATTAAAACCTATGTTCCCGTAACTCATGCTTTGTCTTTGTTTGTATTTTGTTCAGAGAGTCTTCCAATATTAACCTTCCAATATTTACTATTGCTTTATACAGGTAGACAAGCTGTTGAATTAGTAAATGGTGCTGTATCATGGAAACATGATGGGCATCCTGAATCTCTTATGACAGTTTCATGTATTTTCAAACTCCTGTGTAACATGCATATAAACAATGTTTCCATGGGGATCAATTATAAATAATAACATAAGATGGATCATGCATGTCACTGTAGTTCTGATGGATTTGGGAATGATTAGTTGCCATAGTGATGACTTGGCTGAGGCATGCTGGGAGAGGTTAGTCAAAGAATAGGGGAGGCTGTGTTTTACATGTACAGTCAACTTAATTAATCTTGACATAGAGTAGAATAGAGCAAGAGTCCCTTGAAAGAAATTTTTCTGTGAGGCATTTCTTATGTCCTTGACCACTGGAGTCAGAAGGTGGTTATGCTAAACTTACATATATATATATATAAATATGCACATTTGGCATTTTTACTTAAGAGGCAACTTTTTGGCACTTCCAATCCTACTTTTAATCTTAAAATCATTCAAGGAACCTTTTGTTGTTGTTGTGTAGTTCTCACTTTAAAAGTTTGTACTGATTCAGCTTGTACTGTTTCAGTGTGCTTTAGCTAATGATTGAAGAAACACTTCAAAAACTCAGTGAATAATATTTTCATTGTATAGTTAGGATAACTGGCACACAGGGAAACCAATTTGCTTTACCTAAGTATACCAAGAACACAAACTGAGAATGCAATTAAAGAATCCTTATTTCATGCCTCTATGATATCCATTAGCTTATTCTTTCTATTTTCATTCACAAAGATCCCACCACTAATGAAAATATTACAAATTATTCTTATGTATATCCTTTTTTCTCATGCAATCATACAGTTCAGCATTCAGAGTCCAGTATCTTTGTTAAAAGCAAACAAACAGAACAAACAAACAAACAACAAAAATCCACAAAGGCAGCACCTGACAGAATCCAACATTTATTAGATCTATATGTTCAAAATACTTGTGAGGATGATATATATTCGTGATTTATACCAGACTTGGAAAATGGCACATTTTGGCCATTGTAAAATTGGCAAACACATGACCACCTCTAAAGAAAGACTGTTTAAGATTTTTAAGGGCTCATGAATACCTTTATAAGCACCAAACTAATACTCATATAACTTAATACACTTAATACACTTTTCCTTCTATTAACAAATGTTGGACGGCCCACCTGACATGCAAGTTTTACTTCTCTTAAATGATAAGTTTTGCGTATACCACACAGAATTCAAACATAATAATACAAAATTTCACAATGCTTTCTGTTCCTGGACAAATGGAATTAAAAGGTTGGTTTAACCCCCTTTAAAGGGCAAAACCATAACTTGCTTACTATTTTAAACATCTTAAGAATGAGTATTTGTTTCACTAGTTCATTTGCAACTATAACTGAGTCTAAAAAGGTAGCCTTGTGTTTTCAATAAAATACTATTTTCACCCATCAGACACTAGGATTTTGTGGAAAATCCAACACCAGGTGTATGGGGTTTTTGTTACCTTTTACAATGAGAAAAAAAATAGCAAAAACTGTAAGCCTCACTTGCAGAATGAATAAAAAACAACCTATAAGTAACCTCTTTGAGCCACAATTCCTCCCCTACTCCCTTCTGACTCCAGTCAGACAATAATCCTGATCAATGAGTGCAACTCCTGACATTTTCTAGTGTCTCCCGTACACACAGTTTCGCTCACAAATTAGCTTTATCTACAAGCCTATGTAAAAACTTTTTGCTTTTTTTTTTTCTGCACTTGAAGGCTCTGAACATTACTACTGACAGTTATAATTTCTGCTTGTCATTAATCGTTATAATAGTCACTTCCTCCTTTAGTGAAATACACAATTTCTAACCTATTTTTTTACCCAAATTCATTAGTTTATTTCACCATCACTTTCTTTTCTTTAGAATTATTAGAAAATATTCTAAAAGACATTTATAAATATTTATTTCTATTTAACACTTTATCAGTACCCGTTTTATAGCTATGCTTTCCTTCTATAAACTGCCTTTATCTCATTTGGACTTTATTTCACTTAGATATTTAAGACTTCATTTCCTTTTAACTGCAATTGCTTAGAAATGTCAACATGTCAACCTGATTTACCTATGGATTAAGTATAGTTCTGCATTTAAGAATTATTACATGTCAGGCTAATTTACTGCAATTAATCGTATGATCCATAGGAAATGATCTATTTTACCAGTACAAAATACTATTTGGAAGCCATACCTCAGTTTCTCTGCATCCTGAATCACTGAAATAAAACATGTGAATTGTGAAATGTTCATGAAAAGCACTTTCTACTTTTCATATATATCTAGTTTTCATATCTGGAACACTTAAATTGGATATATGACATTCATTGTACTTCAATTTTTAATATTCACTAACATATTCTCTCGTATTTTCCTTCTACAGAAACAAAGGAAATGAGTTAGAATTACTAATAAAATTCTAAATATATATAAAAATATCCTCAGCAGTGACCCTTAGCTAGAAATTGGTTTGGGTGGCTTCCTCCATAAAAATTTACAACATGTCATTTTAATATGTGGAACGAGTGAGAAAGGAAATAAGATACAGATAAGAAAGTCAAATAAAGGACTGCTTGAGAAACTTAATTTAACTTGGAAATAATTGTAACATACCTGCATCATAGAAAAAGTAATTTGGCTTGCCTAGGGACAAGAAGTGCAGGCCCAATAATGAAATGAGATATAAGGAAGGATAGAAGACCAGATTTGGAAACCTTGTAACTTTAATGCAAAAACATGTTTACTAAAAGAGCTGAACCATGTTCTGTTACATCTTTGTCTAGTCCTCAGATAAATCTGTTCTACCTCCCAATAGTAACTCCTTCCAATACTGCCCTCTTTGTAAGGACGTTTGTGCCTAGAACAATCTGGTTGACTGTTCTTACGGTGCATTAGCAGCCAGATGGAATCTACTTGTCACTTCCTTAGAAGCCTTTCCCTCTAATGCTTATTAAACTACAAGTTTAAAAGACTCATAAGCTTTACCTCAGAGTTTTCATTACAAACCAGTTACAAAGTGTTTTGCTCTAATTGCTCTAATTATGCCTTTTCAAAATACAAATAGAGAAAAAAAAAAAAAAAAAAAAAAAAAAACAGAAAACAACTATGGACGTGAAATCTTTTAATTAACATAATGAAAAATGTCTTAAAGTCCTGTGATGATTGGAAACTGTCAAGTGACTTTAGGAGTGAGGGTTATTCCACCCAGCTCATTTTTGTTGTAACTTTTAAAGAAAGAACCTTGACACCTGATCTAAGAAGGATCCAAGCTTTTAGAAATCTGTGGAAGAACATACATTTTTTGTAACAATGTCTGGGCTGTGGATGGAGACTGAGGACCTGAAATGGATTTGCTTTTTAAATAACTTGGGTTTACCAAGAGTTCCATGGTACACTCTGAGCATGAAGCAGGACTGGTTGGGAATTGATTCCAAGGCATAAAATTGCACTCTGGTGCAGATTCTTCTCTGGAATCCAAAGTGTTTGAAGAGTTTAACATCTGGAAACATATAAAGGCATACATAAGGGAAATAAATGAATACTCAGATATATATCCTATTGTATATTCTTGATATACCTAGGAAGGGAAATACACTTTATCTCCCTGTACCCTTATGGAATAAGAATTGCAATTATTTCATTTTTGTGGCTACAATAACACAGCCTCACACATAGACTTTACAAGATTTCAGTCAAACATATGGTTGTAAATGTGTTGTATTACTGAATATAAGATGCTATAATCTCTTATCAAACTATTCATATTTATCTGGTTTTTGTTTGTTTGTTTGTTTCCCCATTATTTTTTTCCAGTTAATTTCAGATATTCTGCCTTTAGAAATGGGATAGTCATGAAGCTTGACTCTAAGGCATCGGCTTCGATATTGGACTGAAGGGTGCTGAGACTACTTAACTCTTCGCAAAACATGACTGGCTTCATAAAAGATTAAAACCATTATACGAGGGGAAAAATGATATAGAAATACCCATTTTATTTGGACAATAATTAGTTTAAATAACTTCTTATATTTTGACTACAACTTCCCTATTAGCTGTTACCCATTCAAAACAAATATCCAGGAATCAAATATTTGGGAGACTTGAAGTAACTTTTGCTGCCAGAGTGCACTAATGAGATGGGCTAAAGAAGACTGACCTTAGATCTAATTGGACTCAGAATGCAGCTTTTTACATATTTTCCTTGAAAGGTTCCCATGACTAATTCTAATTCAAAGCTGTCTAAGCAATACATACTCTCAATTACCAGAAGCAAAGGTTACACTAAATGGGTAACTGCTGGTTTAACCATGCATTATCAGAACCTGCTAACATTACATTTCGGGAAGTGTCAGTTACTGATACAGCTTGACTCAGGAAATAACTTGGACTCATTTAAAGCCCGTAGGAAAGTAAACTTCATTCTATTTCATTCCTGTTTCTAATTATACAAACTGTTTTAGATTTCATGCCTGGGAAGCACTATGTGTATCGTCAGATATAATAATCTAAAAAATATTTCCTTCTTCATTATTACCTGTGAACTAAGCCACTGATAGAAATTTTGGATAGTGGTGGAGCTATACATATTTCTTGAACCAGTAGAGGAAGTAAAGAGGTAACTAGCAGGTCAAGGGATGTGATTCTCCCCCTCTACTCCTCTCTTGCGAGTCCCCACTTAGAACACTGCTGTTCAGCTCTTTGGCCCCCATCATAAGGACATAGGCCTGTTGGAGCAAGTCCAGAAGAAGGCCATGAGGATGATCAGAGGGCTGGAAAACCTACCCTGCAAAGACAGGCTGGTAAAGTTGAGGTTGTTGGGACTGGAGAAGAGAAGGCTCTGAGGGGACCTTTTAGCAGCCTTCCAGTACCTAACGGAGGCCTGCAAGAAAGCTGAGGGGGGACTCTTTGTCAGGGAGAGGAGCAATAGGACAAGGGATAATAGCTTTAAACTAAAAGAGGGAAGATTTAGATTGGGCATCTGGAAGAAATTCTTTACTCAGAAATTGGTGAAGCACTGGAACATGTTGCCCAGAGAAGCTGTGGATGCCCCATCCCTGGAAGTGTTCAAGGCCAGGATAGATGGGGCTTGGGGCAACCTGGTCTGGTGGGAGGTGTCACTGCCCATGGCAGGGAGGTTGGAATTAGGCGGTCTTTAAAGTTTCTTCCAACACAAGCCATTCTATGAATTCTGCTTTACTGCTTCTACTTTTTACTAGGTAAGTGTCACAGAAGTGCCTTCATCCCTACAACAGTAACAAAAGGAATCTAAAGATTGCCATTGAATGCAACTGGAAATACAGGCTGTAAGTTCCTGAGAAATCTGTGGTGACTGCTGGACTGCCTGCTCCCTTATATAGTTTCAAAGAAAGCCCTTACAAACTCTCATTCCAGCCAGACATGGTCACATTTTTTATGTTATACATATAGATTTTATTGCTTGGAAAGACAAACCTATGCAAAGGGGTATCTAGAGTATTTATTTGCAATACAGGGGCCTAGACTGATGAGCAGCAGTCTGTTACTTCCTAGGGTAATTTCTACAAAAGCCTAATGCCAACTTCTGTGATTGCTCCCAGATTTTTCTCTGGGTTAAAAAAGGGGGTGAGCTGCATTCATCTATAACATTCCTTCATATCTAACCTTCTTTGATTACTTTGGATTGAACTATAAAAGATTCAAGTGATTATGATAAGAAATCAGGACATGCATGACTGGGCGATGTGCTAGATTGGAACTAGCTGTGAGAGTATAGGCTGGGGAATTTTCACAGTAATTAGGAGAAAACACTGTGAGGAAATGGTTTTTTACGAGTCAATTGAGGCTTCAAGGAAGGACATTAAAATAGGCAATAGTCCTTCAGGAGCCAGTGACCAGCCCACCAATATACAGGGTTCTCTAGCACTCATTAATATTTGTATTCTTGTTAGCTTTGTTTGAACTTAATCACCAAAGTTTGGGTTTTACTAAAGAATGACAATTACTTGTTATATGTCCTAGCAAATTGTTGGTAATGATATCACTGTCTGGTACAAAAGAATTAATATGAAGAATTAATCAAAAAACCCTATGCCTAACTATAGTTAAATATAGTTAACTATCAAGTATTTAGCATATAAACAATTGTAACACTTAAAATCATGTCAATTAAAAAGCAGGCATATCTATTACATAAAAAGTCTTAAATTTTCTCATATGACTTCAGTTGAGTCTCAAGTCAACTCATCAAGACCGTTCAAATCCTTAATCAGTGATTTCCACATTTAATTAAACTTATATAATATGTGGTCAGTAAAGGGTCTCAGTGATTTTTTTTTTTTTTTTCCCCGCATATTATATTTGTAGTTACTGGACTAAACAATGTGCATAAACCATTCTATAACAAGTTTTCACATTGAGAACAATGATTAACTTAACATGAGCAGTGTTAAGCTCATCCTTGCTTAGCTAACCATTAAATTCAATATCCCAGTCCCCTGGGGGATGAAGCACAGACAGGGAGAATGCTAGCCCATAAGGCAGTATACTTCAAAAAGGAAGGATGTGCATTGAAATGTCAGGTCATCTGTTGTGATTTCATGTAATAAGTTCACTAGAGCATCCATTGATTACCAATCAGAATTCATCACATTAAATTTTTCATGCTGTTCAGAACACCAGGTCCTATTAAAATAAAAGACTTGGATTAGCTTCACCATGCTCCTACAAGGATGCACTAATGCAGTTTCAGAGATCTGGTTCCAGTTTTATTTTCATAATACAGTGGAATTTTCCTTTCCTGCTATTTCAACAGTTTATCTATGAGGATGTTATGGCAGAGATTGTCAAAGGCCTTGCTAAAGCCAAGAAAAGCAACTCCACCATTCTCCCTCATCCACTGAGCCAGTCATTTCATCTTCAAAGGTTATCACATTGGTCAAATATAACTTCTTATTCAAAAATCTCCCAATTACCTTCTTGTCCTTAATTAGATGTCTTAAAACTGTCAGCAGATATGTCCTGGTTTTAAGTTTGATGCCTGGTTTTACAGACCATTTCATGACATCAACAGGAAAAAAAGCCAAAGCTGAGGAATTCTAACTGCACCAATGGAAAGCACTGTTACACGTGCAAATTGTCTTCTCTGTCAGCAAAATATGAGCTAGGAATGAGTCATTTTTTAGAGCTTACTATATGCTTGTGGGTACAATAAGAACTTTCCATAGAAATGAAATAAGAACTACAGCAGCCATAACTTACTTAGTCTGAAGTTTTATTGCCAAACCAGAAGTTAAACCAGAGTCAATGGAGGCCAAGCCTCTTCAATTAACTTCAAAGGAGGCTGTTATGCATGATGATTCATTGAAGTCATGAGAAATATGGTTTGCAAGTTTGACTTTTACTGAAACCTAAATTCAAGGTAATATTAGAAATGCCTAGGATCCCTGAAAGCTGAAATGGTCAGTTTTTACAGTTATAAGCTATTCTGTTATAAGCTAGGAGAAGGGCTGCTCTCTTTCCTTCCTGTTTTATGAGCTGTTCTGCATTGCATAACAGAATGAAAGAGGCTGATATAGCAGTGGAAAAAAGGAGAGAGCAAAGCTGTATAACCTGGGATTTCCGAATTCTTCTAAGAAGCAAGTAAAGGGGACTGCATTCACAGGTGCAAAAACAAACCTTTGAATCCCTATTCCTAGCTGAGTGCTGTAGTTTACAAAAGACTGTATAATACTGAGAGGGATGAGGGAGGGACAAGAAGACAGGAATTGTCTCTCACCTGAAAGTAGTACTCCTGAAGTAGTTAATTCTCTTTAAGTTTTTAAAAAGAGAATTAGAAGTCTACCTTCATAAGAGACTGCAAGTTGTCAACGTGAAGAAAGATACCTACTTGTGTCTAGTGTATCCAAAAGCCAGATCCATCTTAGTGAACCTTATGTAGCCATCCAAGGCTCCTGAGACAGCCGGGTGGTTGATACGAACTCCCTGTTCTGCCAGCAATGAAGGATCCTTTCCATTTGATGTCTATTTGCCTTCTCAATATATCTATCTTTCTGCATGATTGGTACAGGGGAGATGAAAAAGGCTGTGTCTATAGGTGAACTTGGGTGTTTCAGTTAGGTAAAAAGCCAAAGAAGGCAGAAGAAACAGAACATCCCTCTCTTTTTGAAACTTCTTACCATTTTGCCTGTCTCTTTGTTCTTCATGCTGATCTGCATTTATTTCATCCTGAAGTACAAGATTCTGCCTGCAGATAATATAAGTGGTCTCAGCTCAGTATTCAGTGAAAAGGATTTTGCTATGGTGGCCAGATGCCTAAAGTTAGGTGTTGCAAAGATCTGTGTCATGACACCTAGTGCCTTTGAGTCTCTGGGCTAAGTTGCTAAGGCTAAATTAGAGCTTCAAGCAGTCATTTTTTCTTGTTAGTGCTTAAGGCTGGCTCCAGGAAAAGCCTTGATAAAATATGAAAGCCTTTTCTCAAGAATGGAATAAAATGTCTCAGGCCAGGGAATTATCATCAATATATCTACAGGGAGCATAAAAATACCCATAATCTAAGCATAATTATCCATCTCCTTTTCTCTCTAAAAACAAAATTGCACATCTGAAGTGATATATTTCTAACACTGCTGGCCTAGAACATAATGCACTGGCTCCAATGTAATGCACTGCAGTCAGCCATTAACAGTCAGGCTTCTCAAGCTTTTTAGAGACATGGACAGCAGTACTTCTGTGCTACCTGCAAAGCTGCCAGCTAGTATACCATATGTTTGTTCATGCAGATAGGTTAGTCATTCACCAGTTCAAAGTGTCAATTTTAAATGCGTTATGTATCAGTTCTTCAAAATTGTTATAATTAGCATCATAAAGAGGCTAATATTTGGAACAGTGCATGATAATTATCATATGTTTTCAAACTATAGCATCAATCCATAAGGTGACATTTCTTCCATTAGCATCACTAAACCTTTTCTCAACTGGACTATACTCAGAAGACCTGAATACATTAAATACACTTCTGATTGAACCTGCACCAAAGATTTACTTGAACTGATCAGTATCTGGAACACAATTATGGAAAATAAAATTTTAAAATGAGGAAAAAAGAACTTAGGCAAGAAAGTAGTGCAATGTATTATTTCCTGAAAAGTACTATATATGAATGAGATACTCAATAAACCCAGATATGAAGGCAACCTGAATTTGAATCAACCAGTGATTTTTAATTCTTTAAGAATGATACTTTGCCATGTTAGTCACTTAAGCAGAGGATTTTTAAAGCATTGTGTATCAAGAAAGGCAAGCTTTAAAACCTGAGAAGAATTTAAATGATTCTAGAAATCTTTCCAAATACCTATGTGTGCATCCAGATACCTAAATGTCTTGAAAACCTGACCAAGACTACCTACTTTATTATTATTATTATTATTAAGAAAGCATAACCATAAATATGCCAAGATACATTAAAACCTGGAGATTCTTTTAGCACCATTTTTTTCTTTAGAAAACACAAAAATCTTTTTTTTTTTTTTCCTTCCCCAGACACAAAAGTGGACATTTGCACTTTGTTTTAGTAACAGTTCATTGTGTTGAGTTATATAGCCTGCTCAGATGTGCAAGACATGTAACTGAGTTTGTGTTGGAAAATGACTAAACATAGCATCAGAAATGCAACGTGTGCTGCTATCTGACCTTTGTCAGCAATGCCAGAGGCTTTTTTCATATGGTATTGCTAATTGTCATTATTAACAGTGACCATGAATTTCTTTCTGTCAAAGTAATCAAACCATAGGAGACAAGTTTCTGAGGGACACTGTACAGAGAAGGTCACAGGCACTTGATCTCATCAAGCTGCTTTCTTTCTTATTTGAAAAGTCAGGTGAGAAAATGAGTAAATGACACCCTTAAGATTTTTAAGAACTTTAGAAAGTCATTGTTGAAGTTTCAGACCAGCAAATAGTATATCCTATTGATCTAGAAGACTTGTCTTCTTGATATTGAGGAAAAAAATGTTGTTTTGTTCTCTCTCCCCTTCACTTAGACAAATTAAATTCTACCATGCCACACCATTTTTTTTTTTTTTTGAGCATTGATTTTTTTCAATCTTTGCTTGACATTTGAGGTGACTGAAAGGGTTCAGTGTGAGATCCAGAAGAAAAAGAGAACTAGAGCAATAATGCTATATGTGGTCTGCAACCTGCAATACATCCATAATATATAAAAGATGACAAGCCAGATGGATATTAAGCCATTTTCCTTTTGTGTTATTATGTAGTTTCCCTCAAATATGCTGCTAAGCAGTCAGGGAGCATATCACAAGGGGCAGCTTCTCCATAACAACTGCAAAATGGCATGTCCACCCAAGGAAAATAAATAAATAAGAATATATCCTTTCCAATAAATGCGGTAGGAGCTCCCTCTACTGATATTTTTCAGCTTTCCAATCTTTCTGGCTTTCACAAGTGTAATACACCCAAATACATTTGGATTACATACACATCGAGTGATTTCATTTTCTTTGTTAAATAAAAGAACAGAACTCATCATTTAGCGTTAAACATGTCTAATAAAGGAATTATTGATTTCATATATATATATTATTGCACTCATATTACATAATTTTGATTCACCATCTTAATTAAAGAAAAAAGTCTCTGCTTTAAAAGAGCAGTTCTAGAGGTTCCTCATATTCTGAGAAATACCAGCAGCTGTGTAGCTGTATTAAGCTGAATTTGGCCTCTTTGTAAAAAGTTACAATTCCTAAGAAGCTTTGTCAGGAGATCTTCAGTTTATTAACATCTGTGCATCTTCTAAAAAGAATACACCCAGTTTCACTCACTGCATCTTAAAAAGAATATTTATTGGAGGCCTACTTTAGAAGGCTATGGTGTTTATAAGATAGTTTTGGAAAACATATTTAATTAAGGAGGGTCAGAGCAAATATGTTCACCAACTGTGATTCAACTTGGTGATGCATCCAATCTTTGTTAGTTCAGTTTCCTACAGAAAACATTAGGTTTAGTCACCCTGAGGGTTCTGGTAATTTGGTCTGTTGGAGGTGACATACCTCCAGATCTATTTTTAGTTTAATTCTTCATTAGAAGTTTAAGATCAGATTACACTATGAATAGTAGTGAAGTAGTGTCTCCCCCTAGAGGAATAAGGTGATTCAAATCAAAATGCCCATACAGCTTCCCTATGGAGTCAGTTACATTCCTGAAAACTTTTTGGGAAACACACAGGTGCCTGATTTATCCATTATAAAGAGGAAGTCCGTACGTGCAAAAGTGACAGACTTTTGTGGGTTTTGCATACTCTGGAAAACATCGTTGACATCTGGGGCATTTTAAGCATCTTTGAAAACACACACACAAAGAAATTGAAAGCCCAAATGGTAAACATGAAGAGGACACTGAATTCAAATACCATATATCAGATATATACATATATTCAGATATCATGTCAGATATGTTGGATTAAATTTTGGTAATCAGGACCAGAAGTTAGTTATCCCAGGACTATATTAACACAATTGTCTTAAGATATCAAAACTTTTTTTTTTTTCCACTTATTTCACCAAATTCAACATCACATAATGACAAATTCAGTCATTATTACCTCCTTTTAGAATATTATATTTTTTAAAAAATACCTAAATGACATTATTACAGTATACTTATGTTACTACTATATACATCTGTGTTAATCAAGAGTGACTTCTTTAAAAAGAAATATATACATGGATACAAAGATTACCAGAACATATGCCAGAAAACTACCACTACTGACTCTGGATTATCTCTATGGGGATGACTCAAGCTAACCTGGAAATATTGATATTCTTGCTATGTTATAAACTTTAAATGGTTGTGATCAAATCAAGCATATGAGTACTCTTGGACAGTGAAGTTAAGCCACTGTATAAGTTTTGCAAAGAATAGTCTTAGCTGTTGCATATGGAAAAGCCTAAAATATAGTTGGAATCTTTTTTTCTGATAATAAAAAGGATATATCCCTCTTATAATTCATTACTGTGTTAAATTTATGGGCACAAAATCATTGCTTATTCCATTTAGGTTTATCAGGTGATCACAAAAGAAGTGGAAGAACAGAATTGCAGGATAAGGAGACAGAAGGGGGAGGCTGGGAGCAGAGAGAGAGAGGGCTGTAACATTTCCCTTTCTGAAGGACCTGGGATAGCGTAAGCTCTTTTGTGAGACACGAGTGTCTCTGCCAGACGCTCGTCATGACAAAAAAGTCATGACAAAAGCCTTTCATCCATTCTTACTGGTGGTACATCCACCCAAGATATCCAATGCATTTCAACAACTAACAAATCAGATTGGTTGTTATGCATTCTTTTGTGCAATACCTTTATATGGAGGTGCTTTCAAATTCCCTATGATCTCTATGAAGTATTATCAAAAAAAAAAAAATACTTGTTTAAAGACACTTCTTAGCTGAATAAAGAAAGGTAAACTCTGGAACAGGTTGCCCAGAGAGGCTCTGGAGTCTCATTATCTGGAAATATTAAAAACCTGCCTGGATCCTGTGCAATGTGTGCTAGGTGACCCTGCTTGGCAGGGAGGCTGGAAAAATGACCTCCAGAGCTTCCTTCCAAACTCAACCAGTCTGTGATTCCATGAATATAGTTCATGCAATGCATGAGAGAATACAAGTAAAATCTGGTTTGAGATGCAACTTTGGGGTATTTGCCACAAGACGTTCAATTTTCATGAGTCAAAACATGATATGAGTGATAAAATACAAGATCCATTCACATCAACAGAGAATGCTACCTTTGTTTTTTTTTTTGTGGATTAGGCTTTTTCTGTCAGCGTTAAGACTTTATAAATCAATTTGGAGACTTATGAGATTGCTAATTTCGTCAATTGTAATGTAAAATAAAATATTGCTATTTAGAAAATTGCTATTTCCTACTTCTTAGGCCTCTCCATTTTTGCCACTGCTAATTTCAGTGATATCCAGGAAGCTGAATGTGATCAGGACAGCATATGTCCTTCTGTTTCCATACAGTTCTTTTAAAGTTGAAGTCAGATAAGTCACATATATATTTCAATGCTTTACACCTCAGGGTGAAACTTCAGGCTGTCATCTAGGGGTTAGTGATAAAAGAAGGACTGATTAAAAGAGACTGACACTACAGAGCTGATAGAGCAAAAGGACTCTAAGGGTTTCCATGCTATTAAAAATCACTCGTGGTTTTCTTTCAAAAGGACTGTTTCAAACAATCAGATTTAAATATTAATTCAAACCAACATTTGTTGTCCTTCTGCTCTGTGTATTTCTGGATGTCTCATTATAAAAATAATTTCATTGTCATCTATATCTGTCACATAAAAATCCAACAACATACTGTCTGTATTGTTAAAGTTTAAGAGGTATCAGTATATTAAGAAACAGCTTTTTATTAAATTCTACCCCGGCAGATTCCAGCTGAAAAGAGAATGTTTACTCTGGTGGCTTTTCCATGAGGAAATCTGATTTAAAGTCTAATATGAATGCTACAATTTAATATTTACAGTCATGCCAACTATACTGTTTAACAGCATGCTTCCTGTTTAAAATTCAGGAATTACTGTATTCAGTAAAATATTAATACATTGGACTTACACACTGCCTCAATTACAGGATCTTAAAATGCTTTTTAAGCATTAATTCAGCTTCACATCATCCCTGAGAGGAAAGGACTGGTAAGAAGCATTATACTTGCTTATTAAAGTTGCTGAGTAATAAACAGGGAGGTAGTCTTGGCCAAAAGGCAAACAGCAAGTCAGCAGCAGAATCAGGAAAGGAATTTACAAGTTCTGGTTCCTACTTCTCTTCTTCTGCCATTACATTTATTTTCCTTCATATATGCCACTTAAGATCTTAGGATGAAGCATGCCTGTCCTTCAGTATCTTTGTCAGGAGTTATGAAAATATCTGTCCATGGTACTCAATATATTGTATTCATTGAAAATTTGCAGGAGTATCATACTCTGCTGGTAACTGTATGAGATCTAGCACAAGAATCATTTAACATTTGCATATATCTTCTAAATATTTAGTTTTATAATGTAAAATAATGTTCTTGAAATAAGTGGAACATATAGCTAGATTGCTCCTTCACACCCAGGGAATTATGTCTGAATCATGCAACCTTATGTGAGCCATTCACACAAGCCATTCACACATTCACATTATGTGAGCCATATTCACACCAACAGCCCAAATTTGATCAATCTGAAAGAAAGTTGAAACTTTTAGCCAAGTAAGGTGAAATATTAAATCCCCGAGTTACCCGGCTACATTAACAGCTTAAAAGCAATGTAGGTTCAATTAAATTATTTTAAATCCTGTCATCCCTAACCCTGGCATGAGGAATGTTGTAATTTATTCAGTTACTGCCAGTAAGTTACAATTTTGCCAGACCAGAATACCAAAGAAGAAGAAGAAAATTAAAATGGAACCACAAGGCCTGTGTGAGGAAGGATGTTAACACCACACAAAATGAACTAAAAACAGGTTCTCACTTCAGGTAATATGTAATTTTCAAAAATGTTCTCTGCACTATAGTCGTCCCATAAACTTTTTCTTTGGATAGGATACTACTGTAGCAGCATTAGTTATTTGTTGGTAGCAAATTTTCTTAGCATTAGTTATTCTTTGATAGGAGGATCTTCCATTTTTTCAAGGATAATTTAGCAATATAGAACAATGACAAAATCTTATTTTCTGTGCCAAAAGACTCTGAAGAATTTTGTTTACTGTTCTACAGGGTCTTCTAAAATGGTACTACTGACAGAGGTTTCTGACTTTCAGTGTGTTTTCTTTTGTCATTTCATAAAACATGTAATGTCAGTTTATATCTATAGTTTCTCTATATCTCTTCTCCTGTCTGTCTCTTTCTATAAAATGCTTTCATGCATTGTTTAGCTGATGTCAAGAACTGTGAATAGCAGTTAAGTAGTTCTCCCATTGACTGCTTAGGCAATTCAAAGAACTTAATAACAGAACAAAACAGAAAGGGAACAGTGAAAATCTGATGATAGGTAAGAGGTGTAAAAGGTGAGTCTTATACTTCCCTGCAGTTTGTAACATGTAATTATTTTTTAGGATTGATACAGTTGCATTAATACTACCAACATTGTAAACTGTAGTATTATCTGAATTATCTATTTAATGACCTTATCACCAAAGCTTGGTAGGATTCAATCACTGAAAAATCCATACTTTTATTTTCTAATACAGAAACAGTTTGAAATAAAATTTTATTTCACTGAAATATTCCATGAATGCATGAAGATCACAATCTTACAGATATGAAATATTGTGTCTCCTGCTGATAAACTGATGAAGAAGTGGGAAAGAAGATAAATGGTTGGAAAGAATCTTGCTCTCTTATTGTACTGCCTTCCTTAATCTGCCAGACATTTTTCAAAGGATTTTTGATCTCTTTTTTCTGGGTAATAGAAGGAATTACTGAAAAATAATCCTTTTTAGTAGATCTGCTATTTGGGGAAAAAAAAAAAAGGCCCCTTTACCTTTTTATGAAAGATAAGTTACCCCCCCCACACACAAAAAAAAAAAAAATCTCAAGTGTGTTGCTTAAAGAAGGCCATATTTCATTTCTGCTGTTGTTACAGGAACTTGTCTATAATGGAACTGGTGGTAAGCTATTCTTAGTCCTGCTTTTAGTGTGGAATAAATCTGAATATGCCTTGTACCATCAGGACTTTAACCTGGATGGTCTGCTGAAGAGCTGGAAATACAGTAGGATGAAGAGTTCTTCATAGCTTTTCTATTAGTTTTGTTAACATTATGCCAATTGCTGTTTTTTCTATTAGTTTTTAAAACAATAGCTTTTCTATTAGTTTTGTTAACATTATGCCAATTGCTGATTTTATCCTTTTCTAGAACTGATTTTACTTTTCTATTACCAATATCTTGATAATAGAGTGTATAATAGAATGTATAGAGCACATCCAAGGACATATCTATGCCATCTTTGAATACAAAATTAAATTAAAAATAAATAATAATAATAATAATAAATACCACCAAAACAAAGCCACAATGTGATAGCCTTCATTCTCTTAATCTGAAATATGAAACTATGAGTTTGGAACCTCTGTACAGGGGAAGATGGTCTCCTCAGTTACTCCTCACTAATTACATACTTTATATGTTCACATGCTACTGATTTTACCCACAGTTTTATAGGTTCTAAAACAGGTTTAGTGAAGGCCATGCTATGAATATGGTTGATTAGGTCTGACCATATGACAGAGAACTTAACTTCCGTAATTCTGATGGGATCACACCATCCATGTGTTACAACAATATATTGTGATACTTGGCTATATGTAAAAATCTGAAAAGTCTCTTAGGACCAACTGAGAATGCACTTAAAAAAAAAAAAAAGATTTAAGGAGATACCAACTAACATACCAACTAACATGACATCCAACTGCAGCTTTAACCAGAGTTCTTCATCCTTGCAGGCACCATATTCTCCTTTTAAATTCTGTAAAATAAATGCTGAAGATGCAACAGCAATGTTTATTTTGTTAAACTCTCTCCAGCACAGAATTGCAAGCTAGGAACTTTTTTCAAGAAGTATTGTGCAGTGTTACAGGTCCAAAAACAGTTCCTACATATTATCACTAGCATAAAAAAAAAAATTAATGTATTAGTTAATCAAGATCTATGTCAAAAATATGTATGCTGAACAATTCTGTTTGCTAAATATTTTTAATGGAACTAAATAAACCATGTTTTCTATTTCTTTAATATTCTTTAATATTTTTATCTTCGTTTATTCTTCCAAAGAGGACAGGGAATTTCTTGGGGAGCTGAACTGCAGACAGGACAAGGTTGACAAGGACAGACAGCCCATCATGCAGCATAATATAATAAGAACAATGAAGCACTTTTCAGAAGCAAATAGGTAAGCTATCTAAGAAAGAGAATTCTAACTAGGAAAAATGAGGTGTGCAACAAAATCCACATTTTTAGTACCTGAGACTTAATTAGCTTTTTCCTCCATACATAAAAGAGTTAATTTTTCAGAACCCTCTTTAAAAAGCTTAATTAGTTATCTTTTAGAGTTGCCCTGAAGAAACAATAAATGGTACAAAAGAAAACAACATTAGGAAGAAGAGTATTTGCATATAATAGGATGATGTTTTCATTTCTCTTTTCAAAAAAGAGAAGACAAACTGTTAGGACTGACCAATTAGTAATAAACATTGCAAAAACAAAAAAATGAGAGGAAAATAATCTAAGAAAATATTTATGTATTAGACAACAAGCAACTAACCTACTTATTCAAGTTAGAAAATAAATTCTAATGTTTTAGAGGAATTAAATATCTGAGTAGTAGTGATTTGATATATCATGAAACTAAAAGGCAGAATAAGAAATATTGTCCTCTAAATTAGACATTAAAATAAGAAAGTAAGCCATAAAATTCTTGCTAAAGTGCATCTCTGTCCAGGTTTGAAAATATAGTCAGCTAAGAAAGCAGAATTTGAGTGAAGTGCTCATGCTGGTGAATTAAATGGCTGCAGAACAACCATCCTGGTGAGTGTGATAATGGTGGGCTATCTTTTTACTTAAGAACACCCACCATCTTCAGTGTTTTTACACTTTGGACACAGTTTTTCTTCTTAGATTGTGTAAGCATATTCACAGTCTCTCTACATGTACTTTATTCTGTTCAGATTAGACCAAACCCAAAACAATGCTGTGGTCTGGATGTGGATCTGCTGTTAATAAACAAATAAACAAGTACATAAACACAGAAGCAAAAAACCTTATGACACTGTTTGAAACCCACTGAAGATCCACTGATCGGCAGTATCAGATACAGTATTTTATAGTTGCCATCACAAACTCTCAGAAACTTTGTTAAAAAGTGTATTTTTGAGTTATGAATTAGGTGTTTGAATATTTGCACTCGTGAATCAAAGAGAAACTAAATTAAGCATTAACACTGGACATCTGATATTCTATTCCTGTATTTTGACTCTCAAAATCTTTCATTTGATAGGGTAATCCAACTAATCTTACAGAAATTACTGTAGGAGAATTTAGGAAGTACATTTCTGACTGATTAGAAATCTTTAAAGACAAAAACTAAAAATCTCCATACACATTACATTATTTGTTATGCTGGACACAACTATAGAAAATAGCTGGCTATCTCTACTTAATGGATTTTTGTATTGCTCTTTTGATTGCTATAAGGATCGGTTACAAGAAAATGTATGTACACTTACATCATGCTTTTAACTCCAGGGTTTTCCTACAAAGCAGAGAAAAAGAACCACCTAATATTTTATTCAGCAAATTAAAGATATAAAAACAGACAAAGTAGCCATAAAGTGGTCCCCTGTAAAAAAACTTCAGTAGATGTTATTTTTTAAATTATGTTTATTGTGGTCTCTGAATTAAAAAGACCTTCACAGAATCTTTATTTCTTCATATAATGCTCCAGTATTATTTTAGTTTTTTTCTTCTAATTTATAATTTGATGTGTCTAGATGGTATACAGTGGTTATTTATATATACAGAGTTATTTTTTGAGGTTTTATTTTGACATATAAGTACCTGAGAAAAGAGTGTCTGAAAATATTCAGTGAAGTCTGCTTATGCAGTTAGACCTGTTCTTTTGCAAGCTCTACTCTCACATATTTTATAAACTACATAAAGATTAGCATAGCAGCATTCAGTTTGAAGGGTTAGTTATGCAATTAATGGCAACTCTGAGGTTCTGGATTTTTCCAAGTTAAATTGCATCAGCAACTGGTAATGAGAAAGATAAGCAGCAACCTCTGGTGTTGTCATGTATACACAGAAATTTGGTTACTCCTGAAGATCATTCTGTAACTCAGCTCAACATTAACTCATTCATATGCTGTGATTCTCTTTCCTTATGAATGGAAATGCTCAAGACATTCACGCTCAGCAGAAAACTAGCCCTTCTGGATGACCTTGCGAGCAAGTTTGCATGTGCAGTGTGAGTGATTTAAAGGCAGACTAAGCATATGTTCCAGCTGAGAAATGGAAACCTGCATCTGGCAGTACTGAGGATTTTAAACCACCTTGAACTCATTTTGGTACAAGAAGGTTAGCTTCAGCCAATATTGACAAGCTGATTTTACTTGCTTTCAGATACAGGTTAATGCCTCCCAGAAAAGAAAAGTGCTTCTTGGTTGGCTTCTCAAAAGGTGATCTGGCTATCTGGGCAGAAGTCTTGCTAAGTCAGGCCTGTGCCTGGCCATGCATTATAGATGTGTACTCCAAGAAGTACAGAATTGTTCATTTTAGTCCATTTCTCCCTCTTCTGTCTGTTTTATACTTTAAAGGGACTTTCTAAAGAGCCATTAAGGAGACTTTTACCATTTTTATTTATTTTTCACAATGAAGAAAAAGGAAGAAGGATGCAGAGACATTGTTTCAGACCACAATACAAGAGTCATTATGTGCTTTACCCCGCTGCCTCCTCAAAGTATATGTATGATCCTAATTCCTGAACTAAGCAGTGAGTCAAGAAGTTTGCCAACATTTCCTAATCACTAGGAAACATGTAACTTATTCTGCAGTCAATAGTTAACAGTTGGCAGGAGCATACCCTTTGGTTTGGAATTGATTTTGCATTTGTTCAAGGATGACATGGATGCTGACAAGTGAGACCAGATAATTCAGATTTATCAGTTCTGACTTGCTGAATAACCGTGTCAGATAGATGATGGATGGCTCCCAAACTGGCAATAAGACACAAGTTGGTGAAGGTGATAAAAAAAAAAAAAAAATTAGCCTTGTCTATGCTGAATAGCCTAATATTCCAAAAAGCCAAATGGCATTATCCCAATATATTCTCAAACATACTAAGATTCAAAAATAGGTAAAGCATCTATATGAACCGCAGTAGCTGTTAGACAAGAAATACTGATGTCCATATGCTATGAAAGACCATGGACTTAAATAAGCTTGGAGTAGTAGTCACACAGTCTGATATTAGAGGTCAGGAGAAACTACTTCACATGAATAACTCCCACCCACTCCCACCAATCATTGCCTGAAGCAATAATAAAAGCAAAGTTAATTTCTCACTTTGGCACGACAGCCATTGATTTTGTCTGAAATGGCAGTATATCACCAATAACATTCATGACTGATAATGGAAGAGATAATTTAGATACAGTTGGGGGCAGAGGGTATTTTGGGAGGAAGAATATGAATGCATAATTTTTGACTCAGTATACACCATGTTTATGAAGAACTTGACTCTAGATAGAAGCCTGTGGCTTCCAGGAGTTGCTAGAGCATGAGGAAGTCCTGGCTTGACACTGGTTTCCAGGACTTTTATTCTGGCAGGCAGGATGTTGAAGAACCAATTCCATTACGCTAAGGGATACTGCAGTAGTTGAAACTCAGTTCAGGAACACTGCATGTTTCAGGCCCTGATGAACACGGACCAAGTTGGAGAAATTGCAGAAATGCATCAAGTATGCACATATTTTATTATTTCAGTCACCATTGCCCATGCAGTGGCTGTAATTAACAGACACTGTACAAATATTTATGGAAGTAAATTTATAGAATACAACTTACAGGAGAAGATAACAAAAACAAAGCAATAACAAATAAAAAGTGCCCAGCTGTCATCTCTGATGTTTTATGTAGTAATCAGTAAAAATGCATTAAACTTCAAATGTTTAAGAGGAACCCAACAATTTAGTTTTGTTTTATTTATACTGAGACAGCAATATACATAATGTTTTCTGGAAAAGGATGTACTTAAATTTTGAACTATTCCATCTCCTTTATTTGCAAAATTGGTTTAAAGTTTTCATAAAGACTGTTGGCTTTTAGTAACATCAGTTTCATCCTTTTTTATAGTATAGGAATATCCTACAATTTGACTCTTGACTCACCAACTTAGAAACAAAATGCAGAAGCATACAAAACAACCCTCAGGTTTTAATACCTGGTAAGAGACAAATTGGCTGATTCTTTACATATTTTAAGTTCTAAAGGAGACAGGAAAATTTATCTCTAGAAGTCTATTAATACAGCACTGTGATTACAGTACCTGTTCATAGTCTCTGAAATGTGGTACCTTATGTTTAATTACTAGGTCTGGTATAGAAATCCTAAGACCTAAGATGGGGCTCAAAGCATAACTACTTGTTAGTCTCCAGAGCAGCTGGAAATAGAGAACCTTAGCTCCTTTCTCTGCAGGACTCCAAAATGCCTATTCCATGGGACCTGGAATACACATGAGAGACCATAAGACCTGAAAGAGCATGTTTATATGTGGAGGCAGAGGGAAGGGAAAAGTGATGGGGCACAGATGGTTATAGTTTCTTTTTATGGAAGCCTGACATTGTGGTTCCCTTCAAAAGAGACCTGAAAATAAGCTATGGCTTTTTATGTGCTTTGGGCTCTAGTGCACCTACAAATACAGAATCTCTATGTGGACAGTAACGCTCAGTGATCTCCCGAGTGCATCTGTGTAGTGTTTCCACTTGGTACAGAAATAAGGAATTTTCAGATACCCTGCTGTTAAGTTTGCTCCATGCAGTTTTCACCAGAACTTGGACTTTGCTGACATTTAAAATGCAGTGTGAGGCACCACTTCTTGGTCAAACATTTGCTTGATGCTATAGCTACACTTAATTATTTATTGTGGTTGTTTGAGATGATGCAAGGTCTGGGAATACTTATCCCGCCTATTGTCAGTTTGATGTTTGCTGTTTTAGGTTTTTCCCCAGGAGCACCTTGATGACATTACAAAAGGAACATAAAACAAACCAGCAAACAAGCAACTGCAAACTCTGATAAATATGCTGCATTTACACATACAAACACACACACAAAAGCCTCAGGTTGTTTTTTTTTTTTTTAATTATTCTAAATAGAAATATTTTTTCTTCACATATGAAAGTCAACATCTTTACCAGCACAGAGCTGGTAAATTAATGTGAGAAAACCGTTCAATTCTGACATACCCCACAGTTCTGTCTAATGAGTCACCACTCACCCAAACTGCTGTAACAAGAAGTTTATTTGGAAGGTTTCTTGTTAAATGGGTAATGCACATAGATCTGCTTAGTTTCAGAACAAGAGCCTAACCAGAGTCGGTCTGACCATGGTTAAAGCAATGCTGAGAGCAGTCCATCATTTCAAATTAATCAAAATGCAACTTAAAACAACCCAATATAATATAAGCAACAACCAGGAAAATAAAATGCAGTAAAAGAAAAGAAAGAATCAACACGTGACAATAGGATTCACAATACATTCTTAAGACCTGAGATAGAGAGTACTTGATATCATCCCTAAAATATGCTGACACTAAACTCTCTCTTGCTCTTTACAATCACTTTTGAGAACTCCATGCAAAATGTCTCATTGGATTTATCTTTCATGTGCTCTTAATGCTAACAATAGAATTACGACATTGTCTTTGACACTGCCTAATCTGTACAGTGATAATTTGAATGCATTTATTTCCTACCTTTTGTTTTAGGTGACAGGTGCCAACCCCCACTGCCAGTCTACAGTGTCATTCTAAAGACATATGATATAAAATTCCATATTAATTTAGCTTAACAAAAAGAGGAATTTTGGAGAGTAATAATTCTCTTGCTTCTATTGTATTTGCCAAAGGTTTCCATAATTCTGTACTAGATCACTGATCTTGATTTAGCACACTGCTTTATTATTCAGTTCAGAACTAGAAGAGGACATTAAAGCATTTGAAACCAAAATATCTTAGAAGAGCAAGTGGACAGACAAAAAGAACAGAGTCTGCATAAAAATGGGGAGTCCATTTGATCACTATTTATTTGTATGTCTTCGAAATAGGTTGACAAAAAAAAAAAGGAAAGAGAGGACCTGTCTCTATATGGCATGGCCAATTCAGGATATCAAACAAACAAAGTTAAATACAGGTAACTTCTATTTGCTGCACTTATCTCACATCAGAATTAAGTATGTTATTCTGATCAGATTTTTAATATAAGAATTACTTAGAGAAATGGATGCAGCAAACCAATGAAAAAGAAAAAATTTGCAGATACTTCTGGAACAGTTATGTGACTTTATTTATATATTATTTTTTAATGAAAGACAGAAAAGCAATCTGAAGCATTTGTATTCCCTAAAATTCTGTTACTAATGAAGGATCAGTGAAGCGAAACATTCAGATTTAAGATACCACTGAAGTACAAAGTTAGAAAGTTCACTTCTGGAAATTTAAGTTAGCTTATTCTCATTTTAGGTGAGTGGAAGATTCAATGTATTTGTCACTGTCATTATTAGCTTTCTTAAAGGATATTAATAACATGTGTTGTCATATATGCATGGTAATAAGCTTTCAAGTGTAGTGGCTTTATCCCTTTAAACTAGAGAAAAAACTATGGCATCTGATTTTGTGTTTAGTAAGCTACAAAAGAAAAATACACATAACAAAACAACTTTTAGAAAAATTATATTAAAAAAAAAAAAAGAATGCTCTTATTTTTCAGTCAATGGATGACTAGACTGAAGACAAGGTACGACAACCAGTGGCACTGAGCCACAATCTAATTGAAATGCAAATGGTGCTGCAGAGTGCTGGGGAATGTTTGGCTTACTGTAGAAAAACTAACCTTGAGAATTCAATTTCCTTTGTCCAAGAAATACCATCACTAACCTAATAGTGTAGTTCATTTGTAATTAGTGATCAATCAGGCAAATTTCCAAATTCATTAACAAAAATTAGTGAGTATTTAAAGGGGCCATTAAAATAATCTACAGATCCATGCTTCTAATTTAGTCTTAGTACACTGGGACCCTTTCATCCATGTTCTTATGGAAAGCTAATGAATCTGTATATGTAGCTAATTATCTATTAACTAATAGGATTTTTTTCCCCTTATTTTCATGTTATGCTGTTATTTAGATATAACAGAGACCTTTCACATTTTGAATTCTGAGATGTCCTGGATCTCTTAGTTTTCTAATAGTCTTTAAAGTATTAACAAAAATTTGAAAGAACAATACTTTAAAAACACCTCTACCCTATCTACAGAAATATTTGATTGTTTTATACATGATTGCAAGCAAGATTACATAAAATATTGTGAATGCTTCCTCTTATTCACATTGTTTTATTAACATAACCTCTCTAGAGGCTAGGAAAAACTCTCCTCTAATTGCATCTTTTTAAGCTTCCAATGCTCCTTACCTTTGCTTTATAATAGAACACAAGGAGAACTGGAATAAATTTTGACCTGCTGGTAGTAAGAAAAAGTCTTCAAAGGAATAAAGAACGTTTGAGTCAAAGAAATACTGAGGAGAAATGAAATCTTCCTAGCAGTAGCAGCAGTGAAACAGAAGAATGGATTCTGAGATTATAAAGCCCACATTAGGAGAGACCTCTAACTACAATTTAGAAAATCACCTGTTAGCAATATTGTTAATCCTCTCTTGCAGAAAAGGAGTGTCTGCCTAAAAGCCTTTCTGCCTGTGATTACATAGCACGTGGCTGTGATATGCATATTCTCTTATCTTATCCCAACATTCTTTGCTAACGTATTCATATGCACTTTGAGACCCATATTACTGCAATTTTCAAAATGAAAACAACATATAGCTGCACCTGTGACTTTAGATACAGTCAAGCTGCAATATCTGAAAGAGTATTGCATGTGTTCTTCTGAGGCCCCAATTCTCTTATGTGCTGCTTGCAATGTGATGACCTTGGGTGGCTACATTAATTCCATACTATTCCTGTGCAGTGCCCAATACACTTAATTCTGAAAAATAAGGCCACTGAGGAAGAGAGAGACATTCTCAAACAATTCTCTGCTTGCTAGAGTAGCTCTAAACTACAGGGTAACAGCTGCTTAACTGCCTAGGTGTGGCTACATTGAGTGACAGCAGCTCAATCAGCTCGTTACTGAGGTTTTTGAAGTCTCTAAAGCTCCACAGAACTTCCCACCAGCAGCTTAATTCCTCTCCATTTTCTTTTTTGTCTTTTCAAATATAGGATTAAAAACATTACTCCTTAACAATGACTGATTTCTTTCCTTATGATATCATCTGGTCTGTAATGCCCTGGAGCCAGAACACCAGAGCACAATGTCATGAACACATGTTCATTGTTTCATTGAATATGGGGGAGCAGTTTCTTACTCACTTTGCCACTTTTTAAGAAATGCACTATTGGGTCAAGCCAATAATCTAGTTTAGTAATGTATCTCCAGCTGCAGTAGTGAGAAAAGATGCTGTTTATGGCGCTCACATAAGCTTAGCTACGTCCTGCAATCCTTTGTTTTTTCTCCACCAACAGTCATTGGGGTAGGGGCAGTAGAGAGTATACTTCTGCCAGTCCTCTTTAGTATCCATTTATGAACAAATCCACAAATTTACCTAACCCTCTTTTGAACATTCTGACTCTCTCTGCCTCTACCCTACCATGTCCTGTGGCAACAAATTCCATACGTTTGCTGCCTGTATTGCTGACTACTTCCTCCCTTTAGCTGATGTCTTCTGTGGGCCCCCTCTCTGTGCCGTAAGTGACTGCTTTGTAACACACCCATCTGATACTTTAAGCGTATGTTCAACTGCATGTCCAGGGATGCAATTAAAAAAAAAAAAATCAGTTCAATACTTTATTAGAGAATTGACATACTCATGTATGCGCTATAGGGTTGCTCTGTACAGGTCGATCAAGCAGACTGAAATGATGGATAACTATATCAACATTTTAAATACTTCTAGGACAAATTTTCCAGGTTTAAGAAAAAAAAAAAATAATGCCAAAGCCTGCAAGGAGAACTTTAAATCCACAATTCCCACAGATCTCTTAATTATTTACTGGCTAATGGTAAGGAAAAGACATCCCTGATACACTATCTAGTGTAAATTGTTTATTACAATGATAAGAGGAATGCTTAGAAGATTCATCTAATTCAAAAGAATCTTTGCATTCAAAGATACAGACCTTAATCTTTTATTCTCAAACAATGTCTGATGTGGTTCAATGAATATCTGGAGTAAGGTTGTATGTTTGCTAATGAATTGCAGAAGCAAGTCTATGTCTATGAGAAAAGAACTAATACTCTTCTATCAGAATTCTACTGAAATTTCATTATTATTATTTTTGATGTTGTACTAATTTTCCGACTTTAATTAATATTAAAATTTGTAGAAATATTTTAATATAATTATACTTGACCAAATATTCACCAAATTAATTCTTCATGACCTTAATGTTCCTGCTTTAAAATTACGATACTCAAATCATAGTCATAACAATTAAAAAGTACCTCTGAAAAAAACACGGTGATAACTTCTTAAAGGAGATAACTGCTTAAATGCTTATAGCTTTAGCTAGTGAAATAAGAGATAAAAGGCAGACATAGAGTCTGTTATTAGCTATCAAAATTGTGTTTCAGCATAACTTAAGAAAAAAAACGTAAGAAAAAAAAGAGGTTTGGCTTAAAAGCAGACATGTATACACTTGAGATATAATATATATATGCTTAAGAAATAACAACTTACTATATATTTTTGATAGCAATAAGAATCCCTTATACATACAGACTGCAGCTTAAATCATTTTAACAAAAACAAATTCTACGCTCTGTGAAAATAGTTATGAAGTAACAAAAAAATTCTTTTGATGTCCAAAAGGAGTTTCATGTAACTGCTCAAATAAGAATGCAGAAGTACAAGAAAAAGCCTGACACAAACTAACATACATATATATTTATAAAACTTACCCCACAAGTCATTTCAGAAGAAAACTAATCAAATGGTGTTGTTTTAGTATCTATACTTATCATATAATAGCCAAAAATATTGAATCTATTATGAACAATGTTATTTAAGTCATTTAATTTCACACAGAAATTACACTATTACTGTATAATACTGTATTTAAAGTCAAAAACTTCTTTGTATTGACAGCAATGTATTTTGACAAGAAAAGATACCCTTGCTTTAATGCTCCATTAAACCAAACCAAAACAAACCAAACAAAAAACCACTATGGCAGGACTTGATCATGCTTGGCAGTAAATGCCCATCCCAGCTGTTCAAACCTTAGTATCCTTGGGCTCCTAAAATATTATACAAGTCCATGAAATAGAAGGTGTGGAGGCCTGCTTTGTAATTTTCAAAATACTAAGGTCCAGAAGTTCCCAATCATTTCTGAGAACAAAAAGTATTCTCAAGTGTTTTATTTGGTTGTTTATTTCTTCAAGAACTTGGCTTCAGGAGGAGGAAGCTTAGTGTTTTACTACTGCAGAATATCTAGCACCAATCACCAAGTAAGACCTTCACTGCAATGAATAAAACATAAATAAGTGGGAAAAGCACAATGCCATTCCAAGGCTTTCTAAATCAATATGAGATTCAGGGAGAACAATTACCATAACGAGGGCATAGCAAAATTAATTTTCAAAGTGATTTTTTTTTAACTCTACCAATTATTCTTTAAATGTTGCACATTTTTGAGAGCAGATTTTGATAGACATTTTTTTGTAGGTGTAGAAATGCACAAGTCTCTACCATTCCAAATCACATCCGATGACAATCAGAACTATCAAGTGCGTATGCTAAATATTAATAATAAAAATAAATTTTATTTTATATTTTATATTAATAATAAAAATATTATTTGGTTTACCAAATAAACCACAAAAAATAATTAAGTAGAATGTGATCTGTAACAACGTTTCTGGAGTTTTATGTCTTGCTTCAGTTAAGCATTGATTATTTTATAGTACAGTTGTGTTTTTAACAGTTGTTGGGATGTCCATTAAAGTAAACAGCCTTCCCTTGAGAAACTGATGTACAAAATGTATATACTGAGTTTGCAAAGGATCACACAATATAAATTGACATATATAAGCTACAGTACTTCAAAGAACTGTGGCACAAATCATGATGACATGTCTAATAATCATGACAGATGGTTGCTTTTTTTTGTTCTTATGCTTAACAACTGAGTAGAGACAGCATTTGTATTAAACTGTTGCATTTCAGAATTGGCTTTAATTACAGAGGAAGGTAGGATACGAGAAGCAAAATATTTCGCTGGATCATTTCCCATTCACACTCCTGATTTGATAGATGTGCATTAAGAAAGCCTATCACACTGGTCTTTTGAGGTAAGAAGACTCAAAGAAGTATAGGTAAGACTTAGATAAAAGGCAAATACATAATGCCGCATATTGAGGTTTGGGGAAAAACTTAGAGAGAAAATTTCAGCCCTTGGCATTTGACACTACAGTCAAAGACAAGAATTTTCTGTTACATCTAGAAATAGGCGTTACTTATAGGTTAAATTTCAGGATTGTAGAGTTCCACTTACTCAACTGCAGTAAAAAAGCAAAAGAATAGTCAACAGTTCTCAGCATTTTAGTATGCAGACAGTAGCTCTTGCTACAGTGACATAGGGAAGGAAAAATTAAATAGATCTATTACATTATAAAAGGCTTTTATCTTAAATAACTTATTTATAGTGGCATGCCTAACTTCTTAGTACAGGCAGACTCTGGTCTAGTTAAGTGCATTGTAATTTGCTAATGTCTAAATAGGTCCCACAGGAAAAAGGTTCATGTTGAACTTAACCAAGCCATTGCTCTCTAATGAAAGTTGCTGCTATGAGGAGCACACAGATGTATTTTTCTGATAGATACTTGCTTACATTTTTGAAACATTGGTTGAATAGTGTCATTGTAGCATAAATTTTCTTTCAACTCAAAATAACTATAATTAGAATTAAGTAAGAGAACCTTGCGTACATTAAAAAATCTTTCAATTTTCAGAAGGGATAATACTTGTTTAATGTTAAAGGTATATTAATATCAGGATAACAACAAATCTTTTCAGTAATGAATGGAATACATGGAACAACAAAAGTGTAGATCAACATCAAAGGAATTCAATGTCATGGTATTACTTGATCCAAGGCACTATATTTCATGACACTGATACCCACCACCCCCCCAAAAACAAACAAAAGCAAGAACCATCAAACTCAAAAAACCAAGCTGAGTTGGTTCTGATACCCAAAATAAATGCCATGATTATTTTGTTTTCTTTGCAAGACTGCTCTTCATCTCTTGGATTTTTGACATGAAATCAGGACTTCACAAATTTGTATACTGGGATGAGAGACAGTGGAGAGATAAGGCTAGAAAAAGATATGTGAATTTCATAACAGAGGTGGGTACATATTTAGTGGTGATATTAGAATGTTATGCATATAATGTGTATGTTGAGTGACAGAAATAAATGAAGGACATGAAAAAGTATTGAGAACATTTATTTGATTCTACATTACATTAATATTTCCCCTATAAGCTCAGCAGCCATAAGTTTTTAATAAGAAACAGTATTTTTTTTTTTTTTTTGCAGAAAATTAAATTTCATTATGTTTGGAGAGAACAGAAGAAAACAGGAGGATGAAGTGAGAGGATGGGTCTGGAGCAGTGTGCTTCATTTCTCCTATGCTGTTTTTCCATCACATGGAGCTGAAGGATAGTAGAACACTTTTTATTTTTGAATTCCTACATCTTCTAACATATTTTCATAATTCAGTATTGTTCCTGTTAATTTTGTAATTAGTATTTGTGGTCCTGCCCTCCTTCTGCTGCTAACATACAAAAGAGACACAGGGTCATGCCAGCTGATAGCAAGAGGCAATAACTTTTCTCTCTGAAGTCTCTGATGAGACAAACCAAAACAACAGAAGACAGTGTTTCAAGAAAATGCTCTTTAGGACCCTATGAAACCTGTCCTGTATGGTAGCTTGATGTGCCATATGAACACATACAAGGACACTTTCGCATATGATTTAAAAAATGCATATGGAAAGAAACCTTATACACCATAAGCACAGGAAGGATTCACCTCTTTTGGGCTTGAGGAAGGAATTTTCATCATCTCACTGTGCCATGTAGGCACAACTGCAATCAGTACAGAATTTCAAAAGCTTTAATAGCAAGAAAAAAATATTACTTTGTTGTAATTTGCACCCAGATGAGAAAAACCAACTGATTCCTAGAAATATATTTTGATGAATGACTCGATATGCAGAAGCCAACAGGGTGAAAATGCCTCAGTTTCATTCAGCAATTTCTATTTAAGTTTTCAAGAAAAGAGTATGTCAGGAGTAAGCTGTGAAAGGCCCACCCCAGTTGGACTGGTTATATAATATTGTAGATTTGTTAGGTGTCTCTTGTGAAACAGTAGATGGGGCCACTATTTTTCAGTGATATTTGAGAGAGTGGCCTACCACTTAAATCCTTTCATTAAATCTGTCATCACCTTGGCATCCTACACAATTAATGAGTGCCATGACGTGATGCTGCTTAGACGCAAAATACAAAGAAATGCTACCAAACATCATTTTTTACAAAATTGGGTATTCAGGGGATAATTAAAAAATACTTAAAAAGGCAAAATATTTATGGCTTTTTCCATAGCATAAAAATTGAGCAGAACAGCTCTGTCTTTGTAGTGTGGCATTTACCATGGCTATTATTTTTCTTCCCTTTAAAAATCTCAAAATTTTCACTCTTTTATTTTATTTTTTTTGTTGTTGTTGTTTTGTTTTATGGCTGTCAGTGAAGGTGAAAAATCCTCTAACTAACAGTCACCTCACTCTACTTCCCAGAATATCTCTTGGAATCAAGGAAATACCATCTTATTCACTATTCTTTACTGTTTCCTGGGGGTTTGACCATTTCTTTCTCTTTCAGACATAAATTAACCAGTTCCAATAGTAAATCTCATAAACTTACATATAAGAAAGACAAGTCATTTGACTTTTATGCAATAAGATCTTTGGAGAACATAGGATTTTAGAAATTGAAAAACAAATCAGTTAATGCATTTGCTTAAGTTTCAGGAATTTAGGATTTCAGTAAGTGAACAAGATTTGTTAACGCCTCCTCTTTGTTTAGCTTTTTAATATTTTATTTCCTTTTGCTCTCTCTATTTTATGGTTAACTGTATTGTATTTTAATTGCTTGCTTGACATGCCAGCATCTCAGTAGGGATTTATGGAGAAGTTTTATAACATTTTAAATAATTAATAGTAATTAATAGTCTGCATTAAATCAAGCTCCTATAATATTCTCTGAATAGTCTGTGTACAGCAATGCTTTCACAAGCTGAGAGCATAGTTCATCTTTTACAATGTTTTAAGCTATTTATTTTTACCACATAAAATATAAACTACTTTAGGAGCATTTTTTTTCTGTAACATGCTGTACTTTGTACTCCAGAAAGGCATTAAAAACATTGGAAGAATTTTTTGTTATGAATCACAAAAACATTTGTGTTTATAACATTTGTTATAAACACAAAAAGGCAATGGTATTATATTCACCTTATGATGACTCAAAAAAAAATATGCAGATTTTGTTAAACAGTCTGAAAGAATGAATACTTATTTTTAAGTACCAGCTTTCCTTTAGATACAAAAAGCGGCTGGCTAAAAAAGGATTCTTGATTACTATGCACCCTCTCACTAAACAAAAGGACCTTGAGATCTTTTAAAGCACATGCCTGAACTATTGAATGAAGGCAGCTACTAACTAGGATTTCTTGCAAAATAAGACAAGAAGACACAGTATAGTCTCTCTCTCTCTCTTTTTCTTTTTCTATGTGTTTTTTTTTTTTTTTGTTCTGAGTTAGTTACTAGTGGCATTTCCATTCCTGATCCCCTCTCCAATCCCACTCTTTTTTTCTTTTTTTTTTTTTCATTCAACATGTCCTCTTTATAACTAAGTGTCAGCATATATTCATGAGTGTAAATATCGTTAGCATTTTCACTAGATAAATATATCAAATGGATATATTTTCCATAGATAAAGCCCAAAGCTCTGCCACAAATCATCCACAGGCACAAGGCCAAAGAGAGGACTGAAAGAATCTGATGTACGTTTCCCAGCAGGGCTCCCACCAGAGTGGAAGCACAGGACAGAAGTCCTTCAGCTTTCTCATCCTTCTCATCATTAAAAGAAGGAAACCACAAATGAGGGAAAAAGAAATCTAAGAAACACTTTCCAGATACTTACCTAAAAATAAAGCACTGAGAAAGAACTCTTAAGTACTATTTAGTACAAGCAAAATCTATACAGCAAATAGTATGATGAGGTTTCATGAGAATTTAATGATAGAGCTACATATATTTCCCGCATGAAAAAGGAGTGAAGTCAGTTATGTGTATGTTATTTATGAACAAAAAATATAGGTTGTTGAAAGAAATATGAATACAGAAATTAAATATTTTAAAAAGTCAAAAACAACAATGACAAAGCTACAACTCCTATGACTAAGAGAACAACAAAGGAGCATTTAATAAGCACTTTTCAAATTTTCATGAATATGTGGTATGTGCACTAGGGACCTACTCATAGGAATGCTACATTTTTTCCTTAATATACCATCCCTTTACATTTTATGTCAGAATAAAGGGATTGTCTCCTGAATATTTCTCTTCTTACAACACTTGGGTATATGCCTTTATCACAATTTTCTTTTCAAAAACATGAGTGACAAAACCCTGACTTTGCTCAATTGCGTCACTGACTTCCAAAAGGACAAGTATTCATTCACTATTTCTATTAAACAGTGCCACTGATAGAGGCTGAATTACTTAAGAGACTAGATGCTGAGGGGAGCACTTGTTTTAAGAAATAATTTTCCAAATGGTATCATAAGAAATATAATAATCCATAAAAGGTTTCACAAATAGACTCAGCTTTTTTTACAACACTCAGAAAATCCATCTAAGCCTTTGTTCAGAAAACAAGTATATGAATATATTTATGGATATGAAGAAAAAAACAACTGAGTAAAAGCCGTGTTTCAGGTTAGTTTGATGATTTTACGGAACAGCTACAATAGTGCAAAACCAGGAACATGCTGTTCCTTAATTTATGGAAAGAGGTGTATTAACTCTTTTATCACAATCAACTTCAGAGTACCAGGCATATGGGTACTTAAGTAGGAAAGCCTTGTTTACAGTCTTCAAAAGACTACGAAATATATCACATACAGAAAGACAGGAAAATGCCCTTACATTTTTGTGGGCATTTTGCCCTTTTTGGTGGCTTCCTTACAGAGCCTGATACCAAAAAAAATGAATGGAAGTCTTTCATTTTAGGTGTATGTAACATTTGTAAGTCCTCTTACATCAAGAGTATGTAGGATGTGTTTAATTAAAAAATAAATAAATAGAGTTTGTCATTTTACAATGTGTGGATCCTCGGGACTTAAGATGACTGTGTCTCAGGTGTTGGGTCACTCACTGGTTAGAAATAATGACACTGAAAGAATGACTGAGTACAGTATTCTTGGAACTGCTAAAAGCTGCTATACATCTCACTAAAAGAGCAATGTCTGGAATGGTAGAGAAGAAACAAAGAGGAAAAAAGGAAAAAGTGAGAAAGTCAGAAAAAGATGTGTGTGCTAGCATTTATTGAAAGGGTGAAAGTGAAAGTTATAATGTACAGAAATGTGGATTTTTTTTTCACTTTTATACCTGATTTTATCCTTCCTTGCTGTCTATGATGCTCAAAGTAACAGTAACATTTCTTTGACTTTTACACATAATTTTGCAGGAAGAAAACTTACAGCTAGGCTGAAATAACCATGTAGGCCCTATAATCATTTGTCATATATTTGCCACAAATATCTAATAAATTAACTAACGTGTTTGTGCATGTATCTTGTTCTAAATAAGCTACAGACAAAGAATGATTCAGATGATATTCATCATAAGTTTTCTGTTCACAAATTGAAAAATGCCAGTGGACAACTCAGTAAAAAACAGTCTAAGTTCATTGATTAGACTCTTAGGTTGGGATCTAAATTGTCCCTTTAAGGATGTGTAGATGGTGCTTCATCTTCATAAGCACTTGTTCAGAGAGACACTTCAATGTCATAAGCTCTCTTCGCAGTATGCCTATATCCCACAGCTGCAATACATTAAAGTACCCCACATGAGAGGAGCTGCACAGAATAAACACTAGGGAAACCATTCACATCTCCAAACTCATGTTCAGGTCCTGCCAAGGAAAGAAGTCAAATCAGGCAGTGGAAACTTTCATGAGGCACAGGAGGGCTCCTCCTTCCCTGCTTGAAAGCACAGATCGATCCACAGTCTAGCTACATAAATTATAGGTTCATTTCTAGTAAAAGTCAACAAGAGGAAAAGTCAGCAACCATATATTTGTGGAATGTAATATATTAATGGAAAGTACATAAGGCTTTTTACATAGACTACACACCATTAACTTACTCTCATTCATATTAGTTTATCATTCTAAACTTAGCTTCTGCTTTCACTCAGATGGTGCATTTGAGTTTGCTCACCTGCAAAAGGGGTAAAATAGCAGGTTATCTAACCACCATGGGGAAAAAAAAAAAAAGTTCTAAAGCCTACCCTCATATTTCATATAGTACAAAAGGCATTATAATTCTAATACCTCATTTCTTTGACAAAGATTATAGCAAGGACAGAAAATGCCCATAGATTAATCCATCATTCTGACACAGTTTTTAATGAGTGGAAAATGCCAAAAATGTGATCTATTATCTTTGCAATTCAAAACCAGTAATATCATGGACCAGTTCAAACTACTTGCTAAAATAATGTTCTAGATCTAGCTTTCATGCCCATAAGCTTGCCACTCATTAAGCTTTTAAAACATATCACACATCATTCTGCACTGATTAGAAATAAGATATGTATGATTTTTATTTTAGAGAAAGAACAACAGTATTTTCCTTCCTTATTGTTTTTGAAATATCTTTCATTTGAACAAAAATATAATGTCCCAGTGTCCCCTAGTGGGCAAATAAATTCATAGTTAAAACATTAATTGCATACATGTCTATACATACCAGCAGCATGTTCAGAATAATTGAACTCCTTTTTTTTTTTCCATCAAAAAATATACCATGAAGACAAGGTCTAACTGCCTATTGTAAATAAATAGTTAACTTTATGAAAACAAAAACAGATGCATTTATGTTGGGTATCCTACTGGACAGGAAGAGAGGATGGATTTGAAAAACTACTTATGTTTTCTCCTCTGTACTGTAAAGAGTGATTTTGGGAAGTTTATTTCACAAAACTTTGTGAAAATGTTTAAAAACATTTTGTTTGTTTGTTTTTAATGAATTCAGTCCTTGTTAATATGAACAATTAGAAAGTCATTCCTGAATTAGAAGTCCTTTGCACTACACCCTGGGCTTCTGAGTGCACTGGCATTCTTAGATTATGTTGAGAAAAGGCTTTGAGTTATCTGTTGGCTTTATTAGCACAGAAGTGGCAAACGGAGGTTAGAATCACAGTGGCCATTTATGACTTACCAGTGTAAGCATATCCAGGCACCACAGAACTCTATGCTTTGGGGAGAAAAGTAACAAACCTGAATATTTCCTACTACAGGGCTGTCGCGCCAATAGCAACATTGTAAATGATGTTGTTTGAATATCAGGATGTAGCTTTTGAGGAAATCCAGCATTATTTTCATTCAAAGTCAGCCATGCAGTTTTAGGTGCATATAGCCTTTTAAAGGAGTTGCCTTGACAATAAGGACCAAAATGGCATAATTTTTTCATCCTCTAGTCAGCAGAACTGTTCTTATAAAATAAGCCAGGTATGCAAAATGAGAATATACATATATAATTGAATATATAATTTATATATATATATATATAAAATATATAAATAATATAAATTATATAATATATAATACATATATAATTGAATATATAATGAAAATATATATATATAATTAATGTCACAGTTCTAATGATATATTTAGGATTCAAAAAGAAATATTAAATAGTCAAATGGCTTCTCGATAATATTATGTAATTGAAAATGAATAAAGTTCTCATGGACAAGAATCTGGACTTGGCAGATTCTGACTCTGATATTCTCCCTAGAAAGCCTTTGAGTAAATTATGGTTAAATTTCTCTGTACTTCAGTAACATCTCCAGAATTGCATAACACTTCTTTTTCATGCTTTCTAAAACCTGTCAATTTTGTCTGCTTTTTGAACTCTCAAATCCCTAGGCTAGGTACTGATTCTATGTACATGCATATATGGAATCCACCAACAGCCCGCTTAGGCTATGTAGCAAATAGTACATACATTTCTTCTGAGCTTCTCTCTTCTTCCATTGCTTTGATTCCAGAATTAATCTATTTTATAGGAAGGGCTTCATCAACCTTACAGGACAACTTTCAGCCTTACAAAAGCTAGACCCTAAGAAATTGCAAACACACTCTGCAATCATGTAAATTAATAGAAGGTATTTTCAACATTAGAGAAACTGAGCTTGTAAAAATAAAACATTTCATTACATATCTTTTATTACAAAACTGAGTTGCAGGAGGCTAACTTATTTTTCTTCTGAATTTGTACAGGTACTAACTCACCTTTTTATGCAGAGCTTATTTTCAATACAAAACCACAATTTTGCAAAGAGATACAGAGTAGAAGAACAAGCATAGAACAGTAGAACTGCTACTACTGTGCTTTCTCTTGCAAATCTAGCCTCTCTCTAGAGACTGTCCAAGACAGGGAAAAAACTTTTAGGTCACAGCTATGATTCACTCAGGCTGGACTTATTCCAGATGCATGACAACCTCTGACCAGGGGATCTCTGCCAACCATTCTCTGTGCTCCAGGAAATCTCATGATCATTGTCACCAAAAACAGCCATAACCCCCAATCTTTCAAATAGAGATAGATCAGCAGGGATCAAAGTACAGATACGAAGAAGATTCTCAGCTCAGTAGGACACACTTTGTTCTGCAGCCCCAGCACAAAGCAGAAATTCAGGAGTAATTAGGGCAACTGCCTAATTCTCTTTTCTAAGGACTGCGCATGTAGCAGCAGATGCCAGGGCTGCATCAGGCATATCCCCTCTGTGAATGCTACATACCCTACTAGTTGCAGCTATGTAGTTAGCGGCAGTCTGCATCTTTAAAACAATTTTCATAGCTGCATGTCTGACAAACTGCCCCTTCCAAGAAGGCATACGTAGGGTGTATCAATGTATGAGGGTGGGGAGGGACAGAATAAAGTACTGAGAGAAGCAATGTGGCTTCACAGAGAAACTATCCCAATGCAAAAACTGCAATAAGAGTATCCAGGCTTGCTTTAGCTATTATTAGAAGTTTCTAGTCTGGACATCTAATATGTATGAGCAACAGCTGCTTTATGAGAGAACACGTTTGGCCTTGATTCTAGATTACTCACCAAATCAACAATTTCACAGCACTGTCAAACACATTAATACCTTTTTCTTGCCAGTATGATGAACTCTCCAGCATTTTTAAACAGGTAGGTGAATTTTAAAGGAGCTGAGATTATTAAATGTGTAACAGCTCAGGTTATGAGTTATCAGTAACAAAGCATAATACTTCCTATAAGAAGTCCCATGGTGGCAAATCCTTCCAGTGCGATTCTAATATATTTAAACCCTTAGTTGCAGCCCTTTATAGTCTGGTATGTCCCCTCTCCTTTCTAGCCTGATGTGCCTATTGAAGCAAGTGTGCTCAATAAATCTATCATAATCTGAGCAGCAAAAAGAAACAAGGTTTTTCAGTTCTTTTATGTCAGCAAACAGTCTTTGCTTCAGATTAATGGATTGAAAATTAAGATAAAAGTTCTTCCTTGTACAGTAAACAGGAAATGAAGCAAGAGAAAGTAGAGAGATGGGGAAAAAAAGTGTTTTATTTTTGCTTGTTTTGGTTTTGTTTGTTTCATCATGTAACAGTATGTGAAATATGTTCAACATCTCTATGGCTGATTTTAACCAGGGTGCTTTTCAGTTATTATTGACCACAAAGGTAATCACAGAAATGAAGAAAGAGGATTGGGGTGGTGATGGTGTCAATTTTAACGTCTGCAAGTGTATCCTTGTTCTTTTCTGGTATTCTCTGCAATCTAAACAAGTTTGTTTGTTTGTTTGTTATTGGGGGGGGGGAGGGGCAGGGGATAGGATAGGTATGGTTAATACATCCATTTAAAAATATTTTTTCTGAACTTCTTCACTACCTAGTGAAAGATACAGCAGACTCAGCACTATTGACCCTTTCCTTTCCACATGAGTTGAGCCTGTTAATGAAAGCTTTCCTCATTTGATTTTGGATGTGTCCTAGGAGTCTTACAACACTTACAGAATTAAAAATCTAATCTCCCATGGCCTTCAGTAATCTCTCACCCATCAACATTTTACTTAACTTCTGTTTATTTCTATGTTTATATTTCTATGCATGCCAAATAAATGTTACTACAAACTATAATTTTGTAGACTGATACCTATCACACACAAAGATGATGTAACAAAAAACATTAAACTTTTGTTCATGTCTCTCTCAAATACCTAATACAAAACATCAGAGATTCCAATGAAAATATATACACTGATAGTGAAATAATTTATTGGATTATTGTATGTGAATCAGTCTGGGTCTGCCTATGATTAAGGAACACTAAATCTGACAGTTTACTTGCACTGACTTATTTATTCAGGTCCTATGAGAACACAGCCTAAAACAGATTTTTTCACAGAAAGTGCTAAGGTTCACAACCTCTGAACTCCTAGAGACAGAAACACATGGCTACTTAATGTTGTTTTTCTATTACCTATGAAAAAGATCTGGTTGAATTTTGGCCTGGAAGATAAAATTGTTCAGTGTTGGTAAAGTGTTGAACTCAGAATTGAATCTTAAATCTGCTTTTCTGCATATCGTACCATCTTTTTCTATGTGTAATTATTTTAAAAAGAAAGGAAGAGAAAGAAAAGTGTAGGGTGTAAAAAACTTCTCATCTTTTTATCTGCAGTAACTGGATTATCTAGTCTTCTCAGGCTGAACAGCATGCACTAGGAACCTTGCCCAACTTCAAGCACATTAGTACCAGCATTGAAATGGGAGACTATCCACATGGGCATAAAGCAAGGCTTGTCCAAAAATGTTTGCAGGATAAGGGCCGTGGAAAGTAATCACCCTCTGAACATTGGCTTAGAGGCACTGCAGTCCTAATGAATTTCAGACTCAGACCAGCTTATATTTTCTGGCATTGAGTGCCTCAGTGGCATCTGGTGGGATTTTTTTTTTAAAAAAAAAACAAACAAACAAACAAAAAAAAACTTGCTCTGCATCATGAGACTCAATAAATTTGCAAGGTTTTTGCAAGTAAGCTTGAAGGACTTGTTCATCAGACCTTGAATTATCAGTAAGTACCCAAAATTAGTTGTCAGCTTTGAGAAGGCTAGAAAATCCAACAGCATTTGAAATAAATCTCTCATGCTTGGTGCTTTTGGGGGCAGTCTGAAAGTCTTGCAGACAGTATCATTAGTGTTTCCATTTGAATTCTGAGGTGGAGCAGTGTCATGTCTAAGCTTTTTCTTCACTGGAGAAATTGCAGCACAATTGCAAATACACCTTCACTGAGTGTGCACATCAGCAAGTGTAAAGGTTTGTCATCACATAGAGAGAGCAGCCATTACATTATCAGTGGCATGGGAAATTTGACCTTCATTTATCAAAGGAAAGAGATCACGTTCCATCTTTTAGATCTCCCAACGGTATTCACTTTTTGTGAATTCACTCAGTACTTACTATTTCCACCAACACTGTATTGTTGCTTCTAATCACATTACAGTTCAAATGTATTACAGTACATTCTCTGCATAGATAGTATGAGACAGAGACCAAAAAATACAATTTCATGTCTATCCACTACAATACATCAGTGTTAAACACAGAATGGCAGCAATTACACACAGTCACCAGCATGCATGCAACCACAAATAATTATATTATGAACACTATTAAATTTATGAGGTCAAGAACTAGAAGTTAGGAAACAATAGAATTGAAGTTAGCTGTATAACATTAATTTCTTCTGTTTGGGACTATATACTATGATACTTTCTGTAATGATGTTAGAATTTAATGCATTTACATCTAATTTTTCCACTAGGCCAACTCCTCCCAACTTTTGATTACAAATTAGTTGAGGAATTAAAATACACAGATTGTATGTTAACCACACAGATTATTGGAATATTTTAAGAGGCACAGCATTTTTCCAGCCTCAGAAACAGCTGTGCTGTTTTGGCTAAAACTTTGCAAACAGATACAGTATGAGAGAAACTCATGAAAAATTACAACTAAAAATATGCAGTGCTATAAATGAATGGAAAGAACTGTGGGTTAATCCACACTGCACGGTGAAAATGGCATATACGTATTCAAAGCATTTTAGTTAGCAGCCCCTAAAATAGCCCCATAAAGTAGGTAGACAGATGTAAAATCTGATACTGACATTAATTAAACAGCTTAATTGTGCAGTCAGTAACAAAGGAGAGTTGTATTCCATGTTTTTTCTTCTTCAGCATAATGACTATGAAACAAATGTCAAACCAAGAACAAATAATGGCTGCAATCTATTAGAGGTACACAAACCAAGCCTTTATTCCTACCAAAGGATATCTGTATTAATAAATAGACAATTGTGTCTGAAACTACCTGTTTTACATTTGCAAATACATACTGATAGAAACAAATTGAGATATTTCAGGTAAACACAATTTCAGCATATTTGCAAGTGGAAAATTCATGCCAGCAGGTGATAATTTGGCCTATACTGTGTATTTTTAGAGCTATTGAATTGTATGCTGCAGTGCTGTAATCTAGCATTTTGCAACATCCTGCATTTTGCCTAAGTGTTTGGTAAGGCAAGGAAAACTAGAGGCAGCAGTGAAGCACACAAACAGAATAACAAATAGGATTGCTTTTTATTTCAGGCTTTTATATTATAGAATTATATTTTCAATTCTAACATAGGTCACAATAGTCACAATGGCAGTTTTTAAGCTTGCTTTCTAGGCACGTAGTACAGTTAGGAAAGATTTTCACATAATCAAAGTTGGATATTTCTAGAGAGATCAAAAGAGTCTGTGAAGTGGAGAGCAGGTGCTACAGACATCTTAGAGGATCTGAGAATGCAATTAACCAGCAAATGAGCCTTGGAAAACCTAGTCTTCCTGAACAGATGAGCACAATAAAAGCCACTGAGAAATGAGATGGCCAAAGCATGCTAATAACAGCGGCAAGCATATAGACATCTGCCCTGTATCTTAACCTTTAGGAAAAGATAGAGAATCAGATACAGAAAGGAAAGTAGGTACAATTATGTAAATGTGTGGTCCTCCTGGAGGAGATGAAAGTTTATTGATTGCTTTTACAGAGGCTCAGTTAAGCAGAACACTACTGGCCTCTCTCTTTTCACTCCAAGTGAACTGGTACTTGGGATGGCTAGTGCAGGATGAAAATGCAAAGTGACATCTAGAATATTAGAAAAAAACAAGTATTTTTTTTTTTGCCCTCAGCATTTGCATATTATTTTATTTTATTAATATTTGGATTGCCAGCATCAAAGTTTAGCACTGTGAGGTATTTAATGAACTTTCAGGGAATCTGTAGTCACTGGAAGCCTTTAACATTTGGACAACTGTAATACGGCTTTGGACAAATAAAAATAATCTGAACAATTTCTGCTGATGCCAAATTTAATACAGAGCTTATTTAAGCAATAGAAAAGTGAGCTCTCAAACTTTAAAAATGGGTCAAAATTTCTATAACTCTGTCCCTGTTTTTTTTCTGAGTCCTACAATGCCCACTGCAGTAGCTTATGTCTTTACAGGGTATTAATCACAAAAACTATCACGTCAAGACTAGTACGGATATTATAGGCATTCAGGTTAAAAGGGGGATTTTCTGCCCTGACACAGAGGATTGTTGTATGACAGGGACATAAAACTTCCTCTTTTATGAGAAAGAGAATTCAGTGTGGGAGCACAGGAACGAAGTGCAACGTCATTCACCTTGAAACAAGGCATGAGATACAGGCAGTGCTGCTTGCATAGCTTCAATACTATAACTGCTGTAAAATGGTTCACCATGTATCATTGCAGAGTATTTTCTTTATTTTAGTCCCCAACAACTCTGAAATCTTACAGAGCTTTGTCTTCTCCATCACTTAAGCCTGGTATGACTTGTCAAAACTTGAGAAATGGCTGGAGTGACCTTCAGTCCAGCAACAGCATAATCAGTCTGTGTAGCACTGCTGTGAAGATGAAGGAACATTTATTTTTAAATCCTTTTGACTTGTTTCCCTGATCATTTATTGCTACATTGTTATGTTTGAGGACCTAGGCATTAGGTTAACACTGGATAATTTTTATTTACTTTTACTTTTTTTTTTTTTTTTAATATATGTAACTAATGATTTTTAACACCTCACAGTCTATAAATTAAACTATTTTGTTACTGTATTTGCTCAAATTACTCGTAAATTGTACTCAAACCAATTCTGAGCCCAGGTCTTTCATAAACAGTTCTATAGAGCAGTCCTCACTTTGTGGTATTAATACCAATGGGACTACTTTGGTCAGACACTGCCAAGTGTGTGTGTGTGTGTGTTAGCCTGATAATTTATTAAAGCAAAGATAATTTATTAAAGCACTGTCGCTAAAAAGTTTAGCAAGAGTGACTTCAGAGATCTTTAACGGCTTGGCTTGTACAATAGGACAGTTAAGCATAATGGCATGCCCCTGTCATTTACTAAGGATTTAAGAAAATTAAATTCTTCCAGTCATGGAACTGATATTTAGAGGTCATCAATCTGTGCTGTTTGAAAGACGTTCAGGAATATTTTCTGAATCACACTGGGAGAAAAATCTTACTATTAATTACCACAGTGTGACAAGCAAAGTTCTCTTCAGGTTTTATTCTTTCAGTCATGGATAAACTTCTTAAACTTTCATTTGTTCATTTTCACTCACTGGAAGCAGGCTGACTGCCATTTGCCTGACGTAACCCATTCTGCCCACACTGCTGGGTTATGCCACCTGAGGTAGCAGAGTTAAGAATAGCACCAGCGAGAAAAAGATGGAAGGAAGTGCTTGGATTAGCATGCTCAAAGCACACAATGCTTGGTAGAAATGACCTGTTGAACTTTGTTGTTACATGATCCATTGCAACACTTTTCTCTTATAGAGCTAAAGCTTTTGAAGGATATACAGGAACTCCATGTCTGCTGACTCTAAGGACCTTGTGGTTTTTTGTTTGAGGGAGACAGGAGGAAGACATAGGGTGCCTGCCCATGAAAGACCTACAGTGCATTAGCAACTACACTTACAATCTATCATTAAGAATAGACTTAGAGCTCTTCCATGGGAAGCATATTACAAAAAAGGTAAAGGACCATACAAAAGGTCTAATCAAAAGGGTTTTTAAGCCCAAATAGTCTCAGGAGGGAAGATACATAGAACCAGATGCAGGACTGCAAAGAACAGGACAAACGCTGGAGTTTTAATGGCAAGATCTCTCATGCCAAGAATGGTTTGTTAAAATCCTTGCACTGCAACTCTGAGATAAAAATCTTACTAAGATCACACAACTTTTTCTCACTTCTGTCATAAGCTTCCTTGATGCCCACTGGAAAAGATAATTTTGTTAATGTTAATATACTTCGGATTAATCATAAAACACTAGTAGTCTTCAGATTGCACAGTTTGTCATTACCACACCAATATTCACATTGTAATTATTGATGTTCATCACAATTTCTCCCTAAAAATATGAGTATTGGGCTGGTTCCTGCTTCTTTGCTTGCTAATATGGATGTTTTCAAATCCAGATTATAAAAAGCAGCCACTTTTTACCCAAGTTACATGCAATCATGCTGCTCTGGCAGTTCTGCCTATACTGATTGCTTGGAAATTAACTGTCATGTTTACTCCTCCAATTGTACTCTTTATTTGTGCTTATTGAGCTTATTTTTTTCAGAATTCTCTAATATAAATAGACACAGTCCTTACTTTCAAATAAGAACCCACACTGGATTAGATGCAGAATTTACTTTTTAGAATTAAAATGAACATTTAGTTGCCAGCCACAATGAGTGACGTTGTGTTGGATTAAGGCCAATCCTTATTTTCTCCCCCTCCAATTGCATACATTATTCTCATGCATGGTTTGTAAGATAGCTTGTAAGATGCTCTGTCAAAGATAAAGGAATGATATGGGCTTTAGCGAGAGGAGAAATTAATCTAGTCCCACTGCCAGACTGGCTGCCACAGGTTGGTTCTGATTCCCCAAAAGTCTTCCTGAGAATATCTTCAGGACCAACGAAGAGGCGTAAATACTGAAATTCTGCATCAATCCAACTAAAATAGCCATCCTTTCCTAGCTCGGAAAACACAAATTAAACAGCTGTCTGCTCTCTTGCTGACAACATTACAGCACAGAGGAGGCCTAAATCCTCTCTCTCCATGTCTCAGGCTCCTTCTGGATTTATGAAAAAGATAATTCTTTACCTGTGTCCTTTCCCAAGCCCTCCCTTGTGTCTCATTGTCTTTCCTTAGTGTCTACAAGTATTTTTCTCCTCTGTTAAACTCACACTTTGTAGAGATAGAGATGCTGGTCTTTCAAGCACCTAACAAGCAATGTGCAGGAGACTTCTCTTCTTACTAGATTTGTTAGCTGTATTATTTCTCCAGGGAAGTTACACATCTCAGAATGTATCATTTCAAAAGCAGAAGAATTTGGCTGTCCCCAAATCTATCAAAACTGCAGCTCTATCAAAACTTACGTTGCAAATCTATCAAAACGCACGTTGTGCCAAAGGATGAGAGAGGGAACAAACCACTGCTTGTCTTAAAGACTTGAGGGGAAGGGGAATGACATGAGTACGGTCTGTAGAACAGAAGACTGTCACCATACATTTGCAATTCTAACTACTTCTTGATGATCAAACAAACAAACAGAAAACACTGCATTTTGGTGTATTGCAGGTTTTCATCAGTTTCTTCCACACAACCTCTTCGGATTTTGTGATTTCAACTGGTAAATTTTGAAAGCACTGGGGAGAAAACATTAATATTACCAGAGAAAAAAAACATAATAATATAAGATTTTAAAGGTGTTATGAAAGCAACTGTTAATTATATATTAGTCTTGCATATAAAGTTGACAGATTACATTAAAATTTTTCAGAGTTTCATTTAGCGAGGTCTCATTTGTGTTTGAAGTGAGATGTTGCTAAATGGTCATAAACAGTCATTGCAAATTGAAATGGACCTTAGGACTGACCCTTATGTTGCAAACAGAGAACAGAAATCTAAATAATGTCTGGCTCATATCAGATGTGATATGTCTCTTTCATCACAGAAATAGAAATAACTTGCTTGGTTTTCTTGCTCCATCTCTAATCTGATTCTCTCTATTTCACTTTTCCACTTCAGCATGTGATAATACAACAGCTGAATCTTTCTTTTCCAGTTCCCTACAAAAAGCTCTGTAAAAAAAGCTCCTTAAATTCACACCAGCGCTGGAGTTGTAGCTACCTCTCCTTCCTCTCTCTTCTTCCTTCAAGAAGCAGGCGGAACCACGAGGCATCCAGGCCCTTATTAGTTGTGCCAATGATTTAGTAATTGAAACATGGGAGCAGTACATCCAGCAACATTTACATTTGCAATTAGGGAATCTGATTCTCCGTAGCAGAAGTCTAATTTTATTATTTGGCTTAACTTAGAAATAGTCAGATGGCTTAGGTATGAAAAAAAATGGTATTACTGGGGGATACAGAAATCTGGAGAGAAATAATCTATCCTTTTGTAGAATACGTTGAGCCAAATATGTTAAATTTATGCACTCTCATGGCATATTTGGTCTTTCAAATGTTTCTATATATATATTTATTTCTATTTAAATTGATTACTAGTCAAATTAAAATACTAGAAATACAGATAGCTCTGCTCTTTTTCAAACTTCATGTAAGTGATCTGGGACAGGTGGCTTGACCTCATGGTTTGGAAAGTTTAGGTAGGTAATTAGAGAAGGCTACATGATTGCCAAAAATAATACAACTATCTTCTGGCTAACTTTTTAGACAAACAACAACAAAAAATATGTATGTGTGCGGCTTTATTTAAAAATTATATTTTGTCAAACAGCATTTCATACACTCAGGATTGTGTGTTACAGAGAATAATAGGGGGACTTTGAGTATTTGAATAAGCAGGACAAACCAAAAGAAATGCAATGGAGATATTTTCCAGGCAAAGGTCTGAACTTACTAAATTCCAAAATATATTTATATGTACTTGTTGTTTCTATACAATATATTTTAGTGTACAACATATTTAAATACATCCTATATAATCTAATAAATTAATTGTGGTTTAAAACATTTTTTTGGCATTTCTCGTATGTATTTCTGTATCTAAACCAAATATGTAAACATATAATATTCTAAAAAAGCCTTTGGTTTTCAAGTTATTAGTAGCTTAAACCCTTGCAAGACAGCTGTAGTATGTGCAGCTCATCCCTATCAGATGCTACAGCCTAAACATGGCAAGCAGAAGTTGCAGTCTTAGAGAGTTTATTCTTTCAATGCTTAATTTTAGCACGAGCTTTCTTCATAGTGAAGAACAGTGCATGAAGAACAGAAGGCTTTTATAATACTCATAGCATCTGTGTGTTCAGGAGATCTGAGCAGCACACAGCAAGTGGGAAGGCCTATCTCGCTCCTTACATGAGCCTACTTACTATCTCGCCTAAAACATGGATGAGTGTGTAAATCTTCCTTTATAAGACATTCCAGCTGCAAATTGTCAGGATATTTGGGAACTCATATGGATGAAATAAGAGCAAGATAACCTCAGATATCAATTCCTAAAGCATATACCAGGATATATACCAGAAACAAGTCACCCTTGTTATGAAGCATATGGGAAGTAAGTTAAACTGAAGCACTTTTTCCTGCCCTAACTTTACAGAGATGTAGGGTTCAAGAACCCACTCAGAACTCTCATTTGGATTTTCATTCCAATTTTATTCTTCCTCTTTCACATATATTGGATACGTCTGCCAAGATTTATGTTTACATAATTGATATAGATGTTTTCCTAGCAGATCCATAAATAGATATTTTTTGCTGCTAACTGAAGTATGAGTACAATGAGCAGTCCAAGACACTTCTGTCACCCCCATTTTTTATGTCGTCACATTCTCAGAAGTTCCCTTATTCTCTATGCAGAGATTTCTTTGGACTTAAATACTTCAATTTGCCATAAAAACTATAAAGAAAAGTCTGAGAAAACCACTAAAGTTTTGATCTGTAATTTAATTATGAGATTTGATTTAAATTGATGGCATGTAGGTTGGTCAAAGTGGAGCTTTTGGAATTATCCCCTGCCTTGTATATGGAATACAATCAAAGCCTTAAAGAGATTAGGTTTGAATATGGAAGGAGTCACAGACTTGTTTTATTCAACCTAATCTCTACAAAAGTATGTTTGGCAAGGTTATAAGTGGAATAGTGCCATCTGTTTTTCAGATTCAAATCTCTTTTGTCTTGGTGATCTTTAGAAGGACCAAGGAGTAGGGGAAAAATGCTTTATTTCACTGATTAAAATAATGTTTAGTAATAAAGCAAGATGGTGATGATGAAACTGATAAAAACAAAGTACCCAAACATCTGACTAACTGTATTACGGACTTGTAGTATCTGTTCTAAACCTTCCCATACATAACACCCTGCTAGAAAAGAGTTTGATTAATATATGACATAAGACTTCATCGATATCTTTTACATTTACGAGCTTTCATAAGTTATTTAAAAGCAGACAGTTATAAAGATGTTCTACTTGCTTATAAAATATCTCCCACAACAATTTCAGATATATTTTTAACAAGCAAAAGTGAAAACCAAGATATTTATTCTTAATGGCAGCCTCAGTGTTTTTTTTCTTAAAAGCACTGATATAAACAATAATATGTCTTTGCCAGAAATCAAACAAATCCACAGCTTATAGTACCTCTCAATCTGTCAAATGTAATTTTAAAGATTTGTTGGACTTTTTTCCTCCATATGACAGTGATCAGACCTAATGTATTCAACATGAATATTTGCACATTTAGTACACCACTGCTCCATCATTTTGAATTATTTTATTTTCTTATTAGAGATGGGTAATTCCTAATTCTTACCAGTCAGTTCCATTATTCCATTATTTATTAAGCTAGCTAAAAGTCACAGTCCACAAGTAGATGAGCAGTCATTTTGTCTGTAGTTCCTTTTCTCAAGTGACTGTCCTACATCTGTTCTTCATTAAAAGGCAACCCTGCAATTCAGCCCAATTTTGATTTTGCCACCAGGTTACAATTTACCAGAGAAATTATTTCCAGCAGAAGTGATTTAATTTGTCCCCACTACAGATTCACCTCTGGGAAGTGCAAAAATGAATAAAAACAATCAAAAGCATACACAAAAAAAAAAATCTTCTAAACCTTTCCTTGCCACTTAGCAAAGGCTTGCAGGATGCAAGTTGAGGAGCAGCCTTTTTATCGTGCAGTCAGTCAGCACATGTGGACAGAACAATATCCATTAGCATATCTGTTCCAGACATCCTCTTCCTAGAAAATTGTATTCAGGTAGCTCAAAAGGTTTCAAGTTGAGCTCAAATGGCAGTAGGAGTAGAAAACAGTCATAGCTAAAAACACATTAGAAATAGAAAGAACAACACCTGCAACAACATCTTATTCTTAGCATTTTTGCTGAGCTTGTTTTTGTTAGGCTGGGGAGCTGGTGTCTGTCCTGTATTTAAGACCACAGCAGGATTATAACAGAAAAGGCACTTCAGAAAGTCTTGGTTCAGTTCATTTTAGGCTATTCAATTACCATAACTAATATCTTAAGTGTCACCTGTGCTACCTAAGCAGTATTCTCATCTTATTTTTTCCCCTAATGTATCTTATCAATATCATTACTTAACAAAACAATTACTGTTTCATGACTGGTAAGAAGTTCAGGAAAATCCATTAAAGTTGAGATAATGGTACCTGATCTTTTAATATTTACAAAAATTTTGTTTTAATATTCTCCATATGGATTGCCTTTTTTCTCCTGTCTCTGTTCTTCTTCATCCAGTGGGAATGACTTTTGTTGTTGAACACTAATGAGAATCTATGAGTGGTCCAATTTCAATTGTTTGTTTTGAGTTATTAATTTAGTTTGAAAAACATCTGACCTGTGTTTCTGGCTGAGAGAAGGAAGCTTGGAGTATGAAATAACTGAGATCATATCATGCAGGCCTACTGAGAGCTAACAATGGAAATATGCATATATATGTGGTAGACATTTATGGATGCATTATGCTCTTCTCACAGTTTCTTCATGCTTTCCTCTTTGAAGCATCTTCTCAGCAAGAACACTTATCTGTGTTTCTGTTACTTCCGCAAGCTTTTCCATATCTCTAGTACTTCTATGAAATGCAGAAGAGAAACTAAACATCTGGCAACTCACCAAGCCAGAGTGACTGGGAAAAGCTGAAAAATTCCTCAGAGAGTGAGCAACATCTGTTTGATAGGCAGCGAAAAATAAACCAGCAATAAACTCATTTTAACAGCAAATAAAAGGTACATGGGACTAGGGGAAGGTTTTCTAGAAACGCTGATTACTCATATTATGCAATTAAACTGGCATTACCGTGTTTGACAGTCATAGAAAAGCAATTGTGAAAGGCTTACGTGCTCAAAGAAACTGATCTAAGAACCTAATTTTCTACTTGCATAGAAAGAAAATCTACCTTTTGAAGTCTCCTGGCTATTTTCTCAGGCAAGAACCTATGAACCTTGGCTATTTCTATCTCAAGAATGTTGTAAAGGAAAAACGGTACTCACTTGGGTCTGCAAAGCTTCTGAGGAAATATTACTAAAAAGGCAAAAAAGTAAAAAATATTCCTTGTTTAAAGAATAGAATGTAATCAGATAATCCAATACTTGAAATTAAATGCAACTAAACCTTTATTGCTTACTGCAAGTTAAATCATGATTCTAGATGAATTCATTGGAACTGATTTGCATCCTTACCTAATCTAATGGAATATAAATGCAAGTAGCCATAAGTAAACAAGACAATATTTGTTTTTAAGTTAGGAACTTAAGAGGCATGCTGAGCAATAACACAAAAATCCAGAATTCCTAATAAAGTAAAAAATGATGATTTTATAATGCATAAATTCAGATCTTCTCTCTATGCTGTAAGTTTGTGACAGAAAGTCACAAGTTCCTATTAATATGATATGAAATACTGCTGAAAACTAAGAAATACTCTCTACTCCACTGATACACCACAGTATTATATTTATCAGATTTGCACCCTTTGGGCTACACGTGATATACAGCAACAGTGACAAGAGTACTGCAACAGTTCAGCATTAAAGAAAAGCACACATTCCTTACATGTGCCTGGATTCACCTAAAAGGCATTAGATCTGGTTAGCTGCACTCAGCAGATACTCAATGATTTCCTCCTACACATCGCAAGACTCTAAGGTGGAAGAACTACAGAATGCACATTTATCCTCTTTGTCCTGGGACATCAGTGATGCCTCTGAGAATTAGGCACCAAAAGGTGCTTTTAATTTCTTGACAGTAATTAAGATGTGTAAAAACAGTCAAATGGGGAAAAAAAAAAAAAACCACAGTAAAAAAAACAAACAAAAAACCCCACCAGGTTCTGCAGACATGCAGAACCTGGTGGGTCTGGTCAGTCTGGTGGAAGAATCAATCCATTACACTTATAGAGCATAGGTCAAATGCTGTTCTTAGAAAATAATGCATTTTCATTTTCTTGCACTTTTCACATCTATTTGGAATACCAGCTTTCATCATGTTCAAGTGGGTGGGAGAGGTTCATACTGTAATATTGATTCTATTTTGTGGATTTAGGTTTTGCAAGGTTCTTCTTGTGAAAAATCAAAACTTAAAAGCTAACCTTAGATTATTTTGAGTTCAATAAAGGACTGTGTGCACCACACACACGTTCCTATTAACCTGCATATTGTAGTTATTTGGCAAATTTATAATATGATGATCTTGAATGTATTTAGTTTTTTAGTTTTTTGTTGTTTTCTTAAACACATAGTAATTTCCTTAAGCAAAATTTCAGCTTAACCAAACATAAGCTTTTATTTTAACCAGTGCTAAGTAAAATCACACATAGGTGAAACATTCATATTAAGGGTTCCAGTACTTCACAGTTCTCACTCATTTTTCTGTACAGTGAATGGTAAAGAAATTCACTTGATCTTATACCTAACCTCAAGCATGTCCATAGGTCCTTTGAGTCAACTGCATAATTACTTTAAAGCATCCAGTCACAAGAACTGATTTATAATAGTATTTTTAGATCACAGGGCATTACTTAACTATAAAGAAAATAATGTTTTGTTTTAATTACATACGAACTGCAAGAATGGAGGCTAAACTGCTTTGAGTTCATAAAGGTAGTTCTATTTCAGGAAACAGTTCAGCTCCTAAAATTGAATGCTTTATTTTTCTATAAAATCTGAAAGTACCTATTAATGCTTATGTGAGTTAGTTAAAATATTTTGTCTTACCTGAACCTACATTCTTCAGTGGAAAGATCTAAACTGAAAATTTTCTCCCATCCAGTAACAGTGAGTCATTAAAACAAGTTACATGACTGCTTTGAGTTACACCTGAACTTATTCACCTTGCTTATATTTGGAAGCAAAAAATAAAAGCTACAAAATGGTTAAAAAATAAATGAATAAAAAGGCTCTCATTGACTCAATGGGCTGATTCATACAAAAAAAAAAAAAAAAAAAAAAAAAGGTCCAAATTAGAAGATGCAAACTGAGATGAAAAAGCATGCAAGGGGTTTGTTTCCATTACAAGCATTGCTAGCTGCCTGCTGGAAGAAGATACTGGTCAAGTAGCACAGCTCTTTTTTGCCTAGGAAAGGCAGAGTGACTCTCGGATTCACAGTGGCTGTTGTTACAATGCAAGGATAGATGTAGATTATAACAAACTAATCCTATTCAACTCCAGTGATTTAGAGTAGAGCACAAAGTATAAATGAAGTGTCCCCATTGATCTGTATCTGTTATTTAACTGTCATGACCAGAACCAACAGTTTTTTTTTTTAGTAACTATATTATTGTGAATGATTCTGCAGTATACTAAACAAACAAACCAAAGAAAAAGATACTGACTGCCAGTAGATTCCACATATGACTAATATGTGTCCACCTTACAGAAAGCTCCAAAATATATATTTGACTTTTCAACATAAAAATAATTAAATTCTTTATAGGAAGAGTATGGCAGACGCTGTTAAGACAAGTTTCTTTACCTTGCTGATACGCTTTAATTCTCTTGTTACTCCACTTGTCACACCTAAGACTGTTGCTGCTTCCAGGTGTCACTGCTCTGATAAAAAGCTATTTAACTTCACGGGATGAAAATACCACCAAAGATAGAGACACTAAACACATGTGACATTACCCTTGAAAAGACAAGTAATTACTACAAGTGCCACTCACGCACTAATATGTTAGAGACACTTAACTGATATGTGTTAATGTAATAATAGTCCACCAAGAGAATATACAGAAGTTCACCATTAGACTGGAAGAAATTTATTAAAAAAATTACCACTTTAAAAAATCTACATGATTTTACATATTTCTTTGACATTCAGTGTGCTTTAATTTGAACTCTTTCACAGAAGATTCCCCTTTGCTTGCAGATCTGAGCACTGATAACACACCAAGCCAGTTGGCAACTCCCTTTGACGTCAACAAGGTTTGAATAGAGATTTAAGATGACAAAGAAGTGTTTTTCTGTCTCATGAAAGAGAAGAAATTAATTTTATCTCACAGCAGGGAGAGCTTACTTGCACCCTGTTTCTCTAAACCTCAAGTGCTGCTCACAAAGCCTTTGACCGCAAGTTCCAGTACATGCCTGGCTGCAGGAGGCACACATAGCTCTAACCCACTTTATGAATATTTACATACACAGATAGGTACTTACCTGAGATACAGGATGTAACTATGCTCATCACGTTTGTGGACATTAAGAATGGAACAGCAACAGAACTACCTTAGGCCATTCAAGCTAATGGCCAGGTCGTTATTTACATTGTAGTTCTTCAGAAAAAAAAAAAAAAAAAAAAAAAAAAAAAAAAAAAAAGATGAAAATAAGGAAAACTGGCATCACACCATGCCCTGAACCTCATTTATGGAAGTTTAAATAACTCAGTACCCGGAAACACAGCTTTCTCATCCAGCCAAGATTATAATGCTGTGCTCACACAGCAGATTTTGAAATTTCAGTGTATGACTTGCTTTGGTTCCTTTCAGTGAAAAGCACCATAGAAGGGCATAAAGTATAACATGTAATCCCCTTTTCTCAGCCTGGATTCAACAGCTGCTAGAGCTTTCCCCAGAGCTAACTGTAGAGACTCAAAACCAGTAACATCTCAAGTACACACCAGGAAGACCTACTGAAGGTTACACAAGAAATAAATTAAATGGGCTTAAGAAGGATATAATTGGATGAAACAGTGAAAAAAAAATCTACTTAAAGTAGTCTAAACAATTAACAGTATTCAAAACTACTCTCTTCATATGCCCCTCCAATTATATTTGTGAATGTTTTCCCCTACAACCTTGAGACTTTTCTATAACTAGAAGTTGCCTTTTTGGCTACTGTTCCACCTAACATTTCTCATTCAGAGGTCTACACACAGGCAGAAATTTAATCTTAATGCAATATTTCACTTTTAAACACACTTCACATCTGATATGTAAATGAGGCCTAGCTAATCCAGTTAGCTTCTCTTACTCTCCACAGGTTACCAACAAAATGTTCCCTCTTATTTCAACTTTATTTTTCAGGAAAGAAGAACAGATCAGCATTTTTTCTTATTTATCCACAGGAGTTAACAGTAGGTTTGTTACTCTTGAAGTCCTCTTGTACATTGCTCTCTTTAACTCACTTAAATAGTCAGAAATTTATAACATCTTTCCCTACAGGTTTTTTAACAAAACATTCTTAAATAAGATTTTTTTTTTTTTTTTCAGAGAACTATGCTGATTTTACTTCAGTTACACACACACAATCATATATATATGCTTGCTGTAGAACAGGAATGATGCTAAAATACCACAAATAGGTGATGTATTCTGAAACAGAACATCTTTTGAAAAGAAGCTTTAAGATTTATAAACAAAATGAGAATTTGAGACTTCCATATCATCACTCCCCTTTTTGAGTAGCACTGTTATTCACATAGAGATTTGCAAGGGTGTCTTTTAACTGAATGTTAGTTAGAACACAGGTTTTCACTCTGATAATCCCTTTCTTGTTCATGGGCCATCCTTTGTGTTTCTTAAAAAGAGCAATTTACAGGTCATTTTGTCTTCAATCTTTAATTTACTCCTAGCTTCCTCAAAATGCCAGATTGTTAGCCCTTCAAGTGGTTAAAGATTTGCTCAACTAGTGTTTCAGGATCAAAACCATAATTGATATAATTATGATTTTGCCAAATAAATAACAATATTTATTTACTCTCCAGCTGTCTCATGAGAATAACATGTAATTACAAAAATCTGATATTTTAATTTAATATCTTCACTGCAACAACACATTGAGTTTATAGCATTACAAAAATTAATGAGCTTTGGTTTGAAAATTAACTTGAACTGTAAATAATTAAGCATCTCCATATCTACATGTCCACGGGAATTTGTTACACACAGTACGAAAACAGAGTCTGTACTTCATCCCTTAGCTTGTCAGTGCACACAGATTCTGAATATATCTTTCATAGATTTTTAGTGTGTGTGATAGGTGTGTAGCTATGCTACATGTAAATGGACTTTATTTTTGAGCCTAAGTAATCAAATTGATAGGAAAACAAAGAAGACATTTCTACTTTTCACAAAACTTAATTATCTTCTAAAGAGACATAAATTTTAAATAAATAGTCTTACTACCAAGAATTATATCATTCTCAAAATCAGTACCGAATATATTTTAGTCCCCAATTACGACAGAATTTTCCACTTTTTCTTTTGCATAGAAATATAGGTTTTGTATTCTTGAGCACAACAGAAAAATCACTTTCTATTACATATTTTTATTAGGGAGATGAGTAATATTGTTTAAATATAAGATTTTGCCACAAGGGACCAAATATACTGTTCTGCCACAGTATCTTCTATCTGCTGACTTCCATTTCGCCATGGTTTGAGTTTTTTAGTCACACTTCCTCTCCACAATATTTTCCAGTCATCATACTGCTACCATACAAATGCCATTCTGAGAGGCTCCAGCCAGTAAATGTGCTGAGAGACACTGTGATATCGAACACTTAAATGACAGTTCCAAGGGGGAACAGCAGGGAACTTTTTCTGGAATCAGTACTTCACATTTCTGGACAAACTCATTTGAAACCAATTTTCCTGACCAGATTTAGTGCCCAATAGAGTATGCCTAGACACTGTTAATTATAAGGCAACTGCTGCATAAAATAGTAGTAGCATCACTACAACAGACTAACAATGACAACAGTACCTCTCAAACATTTACCAAAAGTACCTATCTCACACGGAGAGAAACATGAAGACATGGACCAACCCATGCACTGAGAATTGTGTCTGAATCAATATTTCCCTTTTATGTTAATATTAGGAAAAAAAATGAGTCCTAATGGTCTTAAGATTTAATAAGAATTCAAAACATTGGCAGGGGAAAAGATTAAATGTATTTCCGATTCAGTTAGCATAGCACTAGGGTTATTTGGAAACTCAAGAACTGGGTTTTGGATTTCCTTACAATGGAAAAATATCAATAAAAATAGAACATGGATGCATTTCTGTAAACCATTATGAAGAACATTTACACAAAAATTCTCCAAAATCCTTCAAGAACAGGACAGGTTAAAGAAAAAAGAAAAAAAAAAAAAAAAAGAAAAAAAAAGCTGGGATGATATTTATTTCTGCCCATATTTTGAGCCCCTGTATAACAGTTTCAGTTTGTAAGCCACTACCTATGAAAATATCTTGAAGTACTGAATGTGCCCAGAAGGCATCAGACAAGGTCTTCAGGTAGCATATATCACTGGATATCACTACGGAATCTAAATTATTCCAAAAGTCAAGGATCTTGGATCTCTCTCACCAAGTATTCTAAGTATCTAAAAAAAAGGGGGTTGGGGGGAGGGAAGGCACTGCTTGCAGCATTTTTATTTTACATATTCAGCCTTAAGTATTCTGAATCGTTAATGCTAAAAATAATTATGTTTTGAAAGAATATTTTGCAGCAGAGGGTCATCATACAGAAAGTGGAATGAAAAGAAATATAAGCATGGTTATGGGCATAATTCAGAATATTGTTTTGAGAAAGATGAAAACAAAGTAGGGGTTAGTTTTTGTTTTTAATTACTGATTTAAACTTTATTTCCTTCTCCATAAAAAAAATGTTTTAAGGTAAAGCTAAGAAAACCAACTGTAAGTCAGTATTCCACACTGTTACCAAATAGACTTTAAAAAAATACATAGTGTGAATATATTATATTAGCAAAAGAGAATTAATATCGTCTATCCAGAATTATAATAATTAAGATACAGACAAAATTTTCAAGATATTTTGGTATTAATGGAATTATAGCTATCTGTTTTGATAATTTAAACAGTGGCTACTTTTTCAGGATAACTCTTATAAATAATTATCCTGCTTTACAGAGGCAATTGTTGAAGCCAAAGAAATCTTCACAGAAAATACAGTCACACGTCACCAGCCAGAACAAAGGCATATGTAAAGCATGCAAAGGCATAGGGGCTTCATTAGTTATTAATTTGTGAAGTGATGCATGCCTGTGAGAGATGTGGAAAGACAAGAAGCATTTGGGTGAGACAGGAATGGAAAAGAAATGCTACAGAGAAAGGGTAGAAAACCAAGAACACAACCTGAATAAGCAATGCAGCTCTGATGTTGAAAAAAAGCTTAGTTAGATTTTTAAGCTGAAATTTAGCTTAGGTTAGATAAAGTAGATCTGCATTTTCTTTATCAATAAACAGGAATCCATTAAAATTTTCACTTTTTTTTTTTTTCCTCAATCAGTCTCTCCCTCCTAAAAATGCAACAAAATACTACATTTTGGCTAACCACAAATAAAGTGAGAAAAGAAGGAACAGCATACTCTCTAAAAATAATATTTAATGAATGTGGAATTGTTCCATCTAATAGTGAAAAAAAAATCATGAACATTTCACCAGCAGTATGTTTCTTGTTCTTTAATATACATTATGTTGATTTTTCATTCCAGTAAAATATCCAAATAGCTAACAAACAGTAGATGGTACAACACTGTCTATTTATCTTATTGCCAAAGTAAGAGTCTGTCTATTTCTTTTCTGATACTGTTTTTGCTGTTTCCAATTTGTTAGAATATTTCTTCTTAAAAGGCAGAAACCTATGCTATCAAACCTCAGTTATCTTTCAAATAATCTCTACTCTAAAATTTATTATGAATTCTATTTTTTTTTCCAAGAGGTAGTTAACACTGTTCTATTGAATAAATAATTTAATAAAGGAAAGAGAAATGTAAATTAGCAATGTAATTTTTATTCTGTTTTAGGATAATATTTTAGTAAACTAATGTTTTAAGCCAGTTGACAGGGATGTGGAATTAAATACTTGAAGGACTAAATATTTAGACCTACATTTCACTGAACATAATATATTTTAATTTATTTGAAATCTGTGTATTGATTATACTACAACCTAAATGGAATAACACTTTATCAGATATTTTCACTTTGTTTTCTTTCAAACACAAAGGCAAATAGAAAAGAAAATGTCCTTCAGCACAGGTGTGTTTTCTGCCAATAATTCCAAATTCAGTTGAGGAAGTAGCATAAATTTAGCCAAAGCTGGAGGGCTTAGGACAGAAAAATCACAAACTCAGGCTGACAAGTGATTCTGATTCTTCACTGCATTGTCAGAAGTATCAAATGCATAGAAAGCTACTAGGTATTTACATAGCAATTTAGCCAAGCACAACATGCTGCATGACTGTGATCTTGTCTGAATGAAATTGGCTCATTAACCAAAACCATTTCAAGTTGTTCACATTATCAAAGTCAAGAACAAGCACAAATATGAGCTTTGATGAATACGTATATATTTATTTTTTACAAGAAGGGTTGATTTGACTAACCATTCTTACTGTTAACATTTAGTTATTTTTAAAAAACCTTTTAAGTCTGAAATAATACATACACTTTATCAAAATGACTGGCATTTCCTGCTCCTCTTTGCCTAGTCTCCCAGCAAGTCAGAGGGGCTGTATTCTACCTCACTAACTCAGTCTGTGCCTTTGTTTGTCATCTGACTTTCAAAAGACTGTCTGCTGACACACTGGTCTCACCCACTGTTTTCTGTGAAAATCAATTTATTACTTGGCATATTTGTCTGACAATCAAGTAATAAAGCAGTATTTTCAGCAAAGACTGTGGTGGGACAAAAATATCTCTCTCTAGCTGGGAGCTGCATAATTGATTAGCAGGAATAAATTAAACACAAAAATCCCCTTCAATTCAGCACTGGTATTTGAGTTACAATTTGTCACCGGAGCATCAGCAGGGAAAAGTGATTCCATATTCACTAATCTATACTTCATATTTGCTAGGAATGGATGAAGCACTCTGTCTTCCCTTCTCTACCCTTCACTGCCAAATCAGGCACACATAGTTACAAATATTAAATATAACGACTGAATTTATTGTGGAACGAAAACATGACAGATTATGTATACGTGATGTCCAAAGTGGTTATGAAGAGACAGAATTCCCTCGGTAGGTTAGGACTTAAACTCCCTAAATGGGATGTTAGGCATGTAGAATGACTGAAGTCACAGTCTCTGATCCAGTTACTCTACTTTATAGTAACGCTGAACCTTGGTAGCTGCCTAAATTCAATACTACTTCCATAACGAGCCTTATATTTACTTAAGCTTCTCAACCATCTAACTGCCAGTGTACCTGTTCCCCTTCCAAACTCCACAGTAATCAGTGTTTCCCTAGAAAAACACATGAACGTTGCTCACAATCTGCCTGAATTGCCCAAAACATAGTGCTCTTAAAGTAAATAACTGTCTCTCCCCTTCCGCATTCTTGGAAGTTTGAGGACGATAAAGAAAAGACTTGGGAAGGTGAACAGAAGTGACAATAGTCTATTTCCCACCTGCCACACATACGTACATTTGCAAAATGTCTTGGATCAATGACTGGCTCCTGTACAGTAGGACATGCTATGAGCCAGCCTTGCTGACGCAACCACACAGCAGAACAAGGTTTTGAATATAAACAAGTTTGACTATGATAACTCACATGTGTCTAGTCTCATTGCCCAACATTGCAATAGTGTAGGCTAAGAAAGTAGGTGGTGAGTAACAAATTAAGGAATAAAAACAGAAAATATCAAAAGTGGCAGTGAGGTGAATGGATGGCAGGTAAGAAATTAACTGTGAGGCAGATAGTCCAGATCAACTGTATGATGCAATGTTTGCATACAGACAGAAGAGTTGGTGCAAAATGATGGTGTAGGAGAAACATGGCAAGGAAATGGACTACAACAAGGAGATACATGGACGAGACCTGTACCAGATAGAAACAAATCAAGTTAAGAGACTGAGGTCACAGCATCGGTGTTAACTACTTCTTAGCAAAATTTCACTACATTTCTAACTGTGTAGGAACATATGAAATCTGCTCATAATTAATAGCACAGACAATAGTTGTATTTGATTTGTGTATTTAAATCTGTAACAAAAAGCATTAGCTCTGTTGATCACGCTTTAGAATAGGGGAGGCAGAAATGATCACTGTGGTATATGAATGTATTTTTTCTAAAGAATTTAAAAAGTTTTTGAATCCTTTGATACAAATCTACAATAGTTGTACATAGACTCTAGGGTCAACACTTCAAAAAATGCCTCTGCTGTCTAGAAGTAAATCCCAAACTCAGTTATCTGGCTTTCAGAGATAACTAGCCCCCACTGAATTCAGTGAGGATGTTGATAGGAAAACTCAACCAATTAAGAGCTCGAATACAAAGTCAGAATTCCAGCTTTAGGCACCTATTAATGCTTTTAAAACCTTAGCCTAAAATATGTTATGTATTGTTCTGCCCTGGTAGGGCCACATATTCTAAATGACATTTTCTGCAATATTTTGAAGCTGTTTTTCACTGCCTGTTTTCCATTATAAGAAAGATATATTGATGAGTAAACATAACATTATTACATTTGTATTTTTAATTCTAGAAATCAGTTAGTAAAACAATGATTTGAAGATGGTATTAAGCACCCTCTATGTTTTCCCAAGCTTCTGTATAGTACAAGCTGATGTGTGATAGACAGGAGAGGAAAATCTGAGTTATTTTGAGACGCTAGAAGGACATGAATTTAATATGAAGTATTGCTATAGAAATCTAAGAAATCACATTTCAGACAAAAATATTATCTAACATTCTGAATAAAATTCTGCACCGTCTTCTATGGAAAACTTGGAGTGGTGGTATATGAAAATCATTTTATTTTTTTTACAAATAAAGCAGTCTGAAGAATATGTACCAATACTCTACATAAACAGAATAGTCAAGTATGCTTTAAATCCTGTCTCAATCATGAACATCCTGTATAGCTACTCTAATTTCTGTCCAAAAAATACCCCCAGAAATGCTCTCATTGAAATTCTGCAACAATATCAAAATTCAAATTTTGTTCCCTCACAGACAACTAGAAACAGTGACTCCTAAAATGACAACTAGTATACATGCGCAGAGCACTTCAGTGTTCTCTGACATTGAAGTTTTATTAAAAAAAAAAAGAAAAAACCTATTTTATTCCTCTGTTGTGAAATAAAGAGTTACAGAAAAGCAATGCTGAAGTCTCTTTCAATCTTTTTACATAAATGCTCTCAATATGAGATTTTAAAAGCTTCCTTTCCTTTCCTTTCCTTTCCTTTCCTTTCCTTTCCTTTCCTTTCCTTTCCTTTCCTTTCCTT